>MNCI01002736.1:492968-524923 GCA_015680685.1 Gnetum montanum | reverse complement strand
AGACTTGCTTAACCATACACCGTGACACATACAAGCAAGCCTGGGAAGACAACGAACGATTAACCCCAAGTGTTTCTTGTGGTGTTAAGGCATTTAGTCTGCGGAGTTCGACCGGATCGCGCATGTACGCTCGTATTCGTATGGTGGAGTGTAGGGGTACCTCGCCACTCATCAACATCAAATCACTATGTGATGAGGAAAAATGATCTAATAATTAATCATCATTCATTCTAGTAAGAATTCAAGATTTAGAAAATATACCAAATTATAGAGTTAATTTCTCCCAAACCACAACATATATTGAACTCAAACTTTGATTACATGTAGCTAGCTATTCTAGCTTTCTAATAAATCTAGAATCACTAAACAATGTTGTGAAACAACTAAGATATGATCAAAATATTGAATTTCCCCAATTCTAATTGTTCAACCTTCAAAGATTGAGTAAATAATGATGAACAATCTTGATGAATGTTGATGAATTGATGATGAAATATTCCAATTCTTGATGAAATTATATTGATGATTTCATAATACAAATTTCTAAGGGATTCCTTGAATATATATGTGTGACAAGTGGAATAAAGTTTACTAAAAATAATAAAATATAGCCGCAATGATTAAAAATATATATAATTTCTCATCAATCTAGAAATTGTCTATATTTTATTAAAATAAACTCCTATTGTATAAATAAAATAAAAAATTATTGTATTCTACTTAAAAAAAATTAATAGTATATTAGCCTATTATATTCAATATGTTGTTGTATGAAATATATGGGGAATTATTTACTTATCTTTGTAACACTTAAATTTTATAAGAGGTACCTCAATATTATGTAAAGTATTATGTAGCCGTGAAGTCCAATTCTAAATTTTCTTTAACATGAGCTTCTTGAATATTCTTCATACCTTAGGTAAGTTTAGTAACAAATTTTACATTGGTATTAAGTTTTGCTCATAGTGTCTTTGTGCCATGAATTCTAGATCATTTATCATGGTGTAGTCTTACTATGAATTATGAATTAGCTACCATTATGTGATTATGCTATGAAAATTAAAACTAAGTATCATTGCACCTATATTTTTTTTAAAATCCTGGACAAAATTTTAGCATGGATGGTATACCTAGTCCAAAATTGTTATAATACCATATAATAGACATGCATACTTGTAGACTAGCATACAAAATGAAAAGAAATGACTACCTTAATTACTAGGTTAAAATTATTTTAGAAAATGGAATATCTACAACTATAATTTTACTAATCATGATGAATGATATGTTAATTGTAAAGATTTTGGAAATAAAGTGAGAGATATTTACTTTCAACTTCTTCAACAACATCCTTTTCTTACACTATTTTCATCACCTACATATTAAGAGATCCACATGTAGTTAATTACGCATGATCAATTAACCATGTAAGTATATGATTTATACTTATCTTGCTACCATGATAGCATTCCATCTTGCTTGAGCCTCTGTTGGTGGGTATGGCCTAGTCATCTTCTTGGTAACTTAATACCCTTCATGTGCATGACCAAGAGTTGATCTTAGCAAGGAAGCTTAAAGCATAGATGATGCTGAGCATTTTGGTGGCAAGATAATGTGGCCTTGTAAGTCTATCCATCTAAACTATTAATCTTGATGAAAAATAAATGTAACATCAAGATAATAAGGATCAACATCAGCATATGATATTCTTTCTTACATCATTCCATACGAATTTTCTTCATTATAGTTTCTATCATTAAGTTCATTAAGATTGATAGTAACTGAAGATTTAATTTAGGTATGAAATTCATTTTAAGTTAGTTAACACTTAAATGTATGTGTGTTTTGAAAAACTGTTCTAAGTATGAAAGATAGACTTCACAATACTTGGTACAATGAACTATATAAGATCAACTAACATTGACACATCTTGAGCAACGATGATAACAATGAGCAGTAGAGGATTCCAATGCTCAACCATACAAGTCACAAGTATTCATATGTCACTAGATCATAATCTGTGGAAGCACAATAGAGTTAGTGACCATTGTCTTTGCACTTAGATTTGGTGAGTGCAAAACATATGATTTAACTCTTAGTGAGGTATATGATAGAATGATGTTGTTTAGCTCTAAGTATACTAACAGTAAACATAGTGATAATCAATATAAATAATTTTATCTAAGAACAATGGAAATATAAAACTATTCTAGCCTAGTGATGATAACTATCTAGTAAATTTTTTCTGTACACATCTTGGCTTGATATAATCATTATTAGGATTACCAAGTAACTTTACCACTAAGCAAATCAAGTAAACTCATTACTGGGTTACCAAACAATTACACTTTATGCTCGAAAGAACTTGTGGTCATTCTACCTTTACTAATGAATATTGTAATATTAAATAACTTAGGAAATATAAATGACATAGTAATAGTAAATAACATATGAAACTAAATCTATTCTATGTGAGATGTTGTAATGATGAAGAATAATCTTGATCTTTATTGCTAGTTATGAATTGTGTTTATGAACAATATACTTGAATAAACATACTATACAAATGTTAATCACCATACTTTGGGCATTCACAACTAATCCTAACTTCACAGAAATAAACAACAAGAATTTTGCTAAGTGTGGGTAAAAATATTGTTGTTAATTATGATGGTGGGCTCATATTCATAAGCATCATCATAGCTTACTATATTATATCTACAACATCATATATTGGGCTATAATATTGCATCTATGAAATTGTAGATACCATATTGTAGTTCTTTATAAAAGGTATTTCATCATGTCGTTTCAAATTTTTCATAGATCCTATTATTGACCTTCATTTTTTCTTAGGTATTAGAGTGTATTTAGAAGATCACAACCACATAATATTTCTAGCTATAGCCCTATCATTTCAAGATAGGAATTTTAATACTTTACTTTAAATTATGAGTTTATGGTATTTTGGTTTTGTGAATATTCATTTTAGCTAATTTATCTTTAGTCAGCAACTATTTGATGGAATTCTTGTTTGTAAAATTTAAAATTTTGATTCATATATTTTAAGATCTACCATTTTTATATTTATTTTTATGCATGGAATTTTAGAAAATTTTTTGACTTGTTTTGCTTCATTTTGACCTCATTTTAATTTTACCAAATTTTTTAGTCATAGAACTAGGATTGTGAGTCATAATTTAAGTTTTTTATCCTTCAAAAGATGTCAAATAATGATATTCCCAAAGACAAAGTTATTTAACTTGCCAACATGGATCTTAAGACACCCTTCTTAGTACATCAAAACTCCATTGTGAGGTTGCAATAACAATCACAATGAATGATAACATCATTTTTTGATTTAGCACAACAAATCAAGAAACTTTTATGTAATGGAAAATTGAGAAAAAGATGAAAATTGTAGCTTCTAGGGCTTTTTGGAATATTTGCAAATTTAAAAATAGAAACCAATTATATTTTTCTAATTTTAGAATCTTAGAATAGCTCTAGGAGCTTAGATTCCTTTTTGTAATTTTTTTCCATTTTCAGTTAATCATTAGAACCTATATTTTTTATTCTTGGCATTTTTGGCCATCTTAGATTTTCTACTTCGCAAGACCTTCCTTGAAGTTAGGTCATTCATTGGTTTTAGCAACAATTTAGATATATCTCCTCGCCATCAAAAATTCACTTAACATGTATGTATGTATATATATATATAAGTACTTTGTAATTATTTAGCTTAGGATTTGGATAAGTAATATCTACACAAGTCAACTTTCCTTTCTTAGTAAGGAGCCAAACACTTACATGGGCCACCTTTTTTAGTAAGTTTCATATCTATATTGTGATGCTTACATGAGTCATATTTCTCAGTAAATATCATTTATTTAGTTTTAGGTTTGGTTTTGTTTGCAAGTGGTAGTAAAGCCTTTTCTATTATTTTCTTTTGTATTATTTTATTTGATTATTATTTATTATTTTATCTATGCATGTTTGTATTTTTGGTACCAACTCTTTGCTTGCAATTACTTGTACATGACTATCTAGTTACCTAATGCCTAATATTAAAATTTATAAGGGATTATTTTGTAGCTTATCTTCCCTACTTAATCTTAAGACTAGTTTCCTCATATTTTTGTTTCTCTTAGGTGACTCAATTAGTGGTGAGGAAAAGAAGTTAGATGAAGAATTTAATACTTAGATTCTTGCTTGATGCATTTTTAGTTTAGCCATTAAGTTTCTAGTCATCTATTATTTTCTTCAAAGCTTAAAAATTTACTTAGGATTCTTGTATCATGTATGTTCACTCTTGGTTGTAAGAATTTGTATTTACATTTTTCTATCTTTGATGTAGGCCTAAATTGGTTAGTAATTTTATTTTAGCAATGTTGGTTATTTTTAGGTATTTTTATTTATAAATTTTATTATTATTATAGTCCAATGCCTTTGATGTTGTATTTTTCTAAGTATGTCATATTTTATTCCATTGTATTTTTTAAATATCTTATTAATGATATGTTTGTCCTATGCAATAGGGATTTAAACTTTTTTTATGAGTGAATAGGTTAGGTTTTGTATGCATGGGACTACTATTGCTCTTTTACATTGTTTTTTATATTTCTATGCAATGTTTTTCTACCCCTATGACTATTTTATGAATGTCTACTACTTTGTCTACTATATTTTTCTTAGCATCCAACATTTTTTCTAAGTAATATTTTATGTTTTTCTATATATTTTTGTTATTTTGAGTAATATTTTTCTAGCCTAAACCTAGTTAGCATGGTGTTACATTGTAGTAACATGGATAAAAAAGTCATAAATGACGATCTCTTATTATAAAGCTTTAGAAATTGAGGAACCCCATAAGAAGTACAAACAATCATACATTTCTATACATAAAAATGACTATAAATGATAATAACAAATGATAATTTATAATGGGAAAAGATTGAAAACCATAGAAAAACACTTAGAAAAGGTGATAAATGAGATAGTCACATGAAGAATGAGGAAAATAACATAGGGTTATGAGGGTATTTATTAGATTTGAGTGATAGTTAGGGTTGGGCACATGTCATAATAAATTGGACATATGTCCACCTAGTGAAATCTAGGAAATTATTTTCCTAAGTTGACTAGCCTTACCACTAGTCAACTAGTCCAGTCCTAGTGGTCATTCCTATTATAATTGATTGGAAAATCAATACTTATGCCTAATCCTATCACAAACTTCCTAAGAATTTATGCTTGTTGCCCATCCCTTTCACAAGTAAACAAGTTCTTAAGACACTCAAAGGCAAGGTCGACAAGCTAAGATCTTAAAAGGTGAATCTAATTATTCTTAAGGGATCAAACCCTAACCATCGTTATTAGCCTCACATGACCACCTTTGTCACTCATATAAGTTTCTAAAATGCTCAAATTCACTAAGGCATGACAATGTTCTTTTTCAAGCTAATGTTAATGAAGACTTGAATCAAATTAGAAGCTTTGAATTCATACTAGTTATGAGAATCCTTGTTGAGACATGACCTCCCTTTCATAATTTATGAAGACAATATGATAACTTAATCAATATTATCCTAGTCAGTACAATTTTTGAAAAATCTAATCAAAGTCAAGGATGAAGGATGATGTGAAGAAAATAAGGAAAATACAGTGATATCAAATCATCCCTATCACACAAGGAATACATGAGGACCATACCTGTCAATAATGTTAAAGTCTTCACCACCTCTGTCAACATTTTTAATTATCCTACCCATCCTCATTAACATTATTCATCATCTTGACTACCTCTGTCAACTAGAAAATGTTTTTATTCCTATTTGTAATGTTAAAATTCTAACCATCCCTATCAACACTATAAAAATTCATGATCATCCTGATCACTCATCATGACATATTGACCTTTCTTATTAGCATCATGAATCATGTTGACTATCCTCATCATAACCAAGATAAAATTCAAAAGAATTTCGAAAGAAAACCAATCATTTTTAAGGGATAACTTTTTAGGTAATAGTTTTATAATTAAATGATATTCAATTAAGATGAAATTTGATATTTATATATAAATTTGTAAAGGAGTTATAACCTCTTGAAGTTGGATCAGAATTTAGAAATTTTGTGATTACTTCTATTAAGCAAGGAACTATTCATGAACATTCTTATTAGACATGGAATTGCTCATGAATATTTATATCAACCATAGTACTATTTTTAACCACCCATGTCAACTAGGATACTCTTCATGACCATCCTAGCACAACTATTATTGACTTTGGAAAAATGTTTGAAGAAAATTAGTCATTTTTGAGTGATTTTCTTCATGTAATGATTGACTTATAATATAATATCTAATGAATCTTAAATTTTGTAAAATTATAGATCTTATCGAGAGATTTCCAATGAGTCCATGAAGATCTCAAAACTCCCAATAGATAAGAAGTTATAATATTTTAAATTTAGGCAAAATTTCAAAATGTTCATGATCATCCTTATTACCCAAGAAGGATCATGACCACCCTTGTCAACCAAGAAGTGATCATGACCACTTTTATCAACCTTAAAAAGAATCATGATCATCCCTATGAGCCTCAAAAAGGATCATGATCATCACTATTAACTAGAAAACCATCATTAATAATCTTGTTACCCTCAAAAAGTATCAAGACCACCTAAGTCACATCTAGGATTGATGTCAAAAGAATTTTGGAAGAGAATCAATCCATTTTAAGTGATAATATTTTAAGTCATATTTGATAAACCAAATGGAATTTAGTTAAGCTCAAATTTTACAAGCATATAGATCATTTAATAAGCTTTCCAATGAGCCTAAGAATTCCCTAAAACTTATAGTAACTAAGAAGATATAAACATACAAGCTTTTAAAGTTGGACAAAAATTCAAAAGTTTCTTGACTATGCTTTTCTTTATGGTAACCTCTCCTATCACATCCTAGTGATGCTTAGAAAATTCATAAATCTATTTTGAGATCCATGAAGGAAGGAAATTCAATTATAAAGAGGATGAACCACTTGATATGATATTATTATTCTAATAAATATAGTGAAGTGAGAGATAGTGGGAGTCATACTAAGCTCAACCTAAGTAAAAGAAAACATTCAAATACGTGTCAACACAAAATTCAATGTTGATACTTATCAATGGTTGATTATCTTAGATAGATGAAAGAGTAGTTGGACTACATGTGTCAATCATGTAGTAAACCCTAACTTCTACTGAAGCCTATATAAAAACATTTGAGCTAATTGATAATGGTTAGCAATTGTAGAGTTCCATGACTTTTGTAACAAGATTAAAGCATCATAAAAATGAAAATTGTAGGAAGACCAACCTCATGCCCAAGCCTATCATATATTTACATAGTGAACACATTAATGAGTGATGAAGTAATTCATAAAGCTCTAGATGGAGCAATTATAGAATCAAAACCAAGATTTAAAGGTCAGTTGTGTTAAGGTCTAATAAACCAATCATCAATTAGATTGGGAAGTTTATCAACTTGAAGTTGTACTTCATAATTTCAAGTTGAGAATTACAAATTAGTAGGATGATGTTAATAGACATTGTGATGTTTGAAATTTAGAAAGATAGAAACCAATCTATGTCATTATCACCACCACCAATGTCCAAATCCCTACCTCAATAAAATAAGAGTAGCATAATGGTAGCATGATGAAATGAAATTTATAATCTTGAAGAAGATCTTAGCAATCAAGGAATTAGGTTTTAGGAAATTTTAATCCTCTTTCATTCTTAATTTTTATTTTTTCTAGATATTAGTGTATTAGATAACTTTATCCTTGATGAAGTGTCATGGTTTGGTCACATTGATGGGATGCCATCAACGTGACCCTATTAATGGGATGCCATTGACAAGATCTCGTTGATGTGATCCCATCGACATAGGGTTTGACTTGTTGACATGTTCCCGTCGATGGGGCACCCTATTTTCACTTATAAATTTGCACCTTCCATAGCATTTATGACATTCTTTTCATAAGTTGTAGCGAAGCTCTAGTAATTTTTTCACTTGAAAGTTTGAATATTTTCTAAGTGCCCATAGTAAGAGTCAAAGAGTGTATGGATCTTTATTCAAGCACTGTTGTACCTAAGCACTTCAATGTATATGACAATAAAGACAAGCTTTATGATCAAACCTTGTAGCACTTGGACTAGATTAATCATATTTTTAAACATTTAGTATTTTAAGCAATTTTTTTAATTTTTAAGTAATTAAGTAATTAAGTAAGATAAATTAAATAGTGAACATAAGTACGACCACTTCAAGCATACATGTAACACTTGGTAATCCCAATAATGCTTAACATTTGGTAACCTAGTAGCATTATACATGTTCAGGATGTGTACGGCAAGTGGGAATGGATGCTTATGTTAGGATTAGTCAAGTGTTAGCTAGTTAGTTTAATTTAGTAATTAATTACCTTATTCTTTATTCTTAGGCAAGATAGAACATAAAAAGATAAAAATGATAAAAATCATATGCCTTAGTTATACTTAATCATACCCTTATACTCACAAGTGTAATTAAGAAGACAAAGTTTGCAATAGTTGATTCATCTCCTAGAGTAATGTACATAGAAACCTAAAAGTCTTTGGAATTTGATTGGATCATGGGTAAATTCTTGTGATTTGTATGGTTGGATGTAGGGTCTACTCGCCGCTCATAATTGCTATTGTTACTTGGGACCTTTAGTTAGTGATGTGCACTATCTAAGACTTAGTGAAAATTATTTAACATTGTTGGATTGAATGCTAAAGTTGCAATCATTTGAACAATAATTATTATTATAATTAAAGCACACTATTATTTTTCTTCTAAGCAAAAATATCTTCTTCTCATAGGTGTGATGGATCAAAACCACAAGTGTCCTAAGAATGCTAAGTGGTATTTACTCATCTAGATGAGTTTATACCTAATTTCACCTTCATTTTGCATCAAGATGAACAATTGTAGTGGAGAGACATGAAGGGCAATGTTGTGTTGCCATCTAATTGATCAATTCTTGGGATTTTATTCTAAACTCTCAAGAGGTTGGGCATCTAGCATCTCAATGATGAATATGTTATGTAGGAACATGAATATTGGGAATACCATCCCATTGAAACACAATAGAAAAGAGATAAGCAATAGGAAAAATGCTATGAAGTTGTGAAGGAAAAATAGTTTAATAATTCCTTATTCATGCTAAATCAAAAAGATGATGAGGATCCCCTCTCTGAGGATTCTTTGCATGTAGGCTCTTCTCCCCTTGATTTTAGTGAAGGGGGCTTGAACCAAAATTTACAGTCCATTGTAAACAATACTAGTTCAGGAAAGAATGGATTCCATGATCAGGGGGGATCCAAAGGTGGGAGTCATGGTAGGGGAAAGGATAAGCATCATGATGATGATCATGGACGTGACCATCGAAGAGGTGGTGGTAGGAACTATGGTGCTAGCCCTCCTTACTCTTCACCTTTGACATCCTCTTCTTCCTCCTCAAGCTCCAATCAAAGTTGTAGAAGGCATGATCATGATGGAGGTAACCGACGGGATAGAAATGATCATGAACATAGAGCCCACTAGGATGATCGAGATTAAAGGCATTAACATTCAAGGGAGGCTTACCACCATGAGAGAAGGGGTAGTAGAGGGCATCATAGGCACCATGGCCATTATAGAGGCCATAATTATGATGAGCCTTTGCTTGTAACTTGAAACATGTTGAACATTGTAAAGGTAGTTAGAATTCCACCAAGGCATGTTAAAGATAGTGAAATAAAGTGATTGGATATGAAAAATATCCCCAAGTTTGAAGGGGGGATATAATTCAAATTTGTGTAATCATCTATGATCCTTCCACAATGCATGTGTCTTACAGAACATAAAGAATGATTGGCAAAAACTTAAGCTATTTCCTAGGACACTCATGAAGTAGAAAGGTGGTACCACTCTTTGAAGTTGGAATCAATTCATAGATGGAGTATGATGATTGAGTTACTTAATGACAAATATCAAACATACTCTTGAGTGTCCAACTTGAGAAAGCAGATCCAAGGTTGATGACAAGGAATACATGAACCCTTGGATGCAACCATGGATCGATATTATTTTCTTCTGCATAGATGTCCTGGCCATGGTTATTCTCAAAGGAAGCAACTTTGCCATATCATAGATGGACTTCGATTAGAAACACAGAGAACTCTTGGGGTCTATGCCCAAGGGAGACTATGAGAACTTAAAGTTCATCAGATTCAAAGGCTCATTGAGTAGGTTAAAAAAGAAGAAGAAGAGATAAGAAAAAGAGAAAGTGTAGAGGAATACAATTGAGACCCTTCCATCAGAAGAAGAAAAGTTTGTTTGTTGACAACGAGGAGGAGGCACCACTTGATGAAGTGGTGTAGCAAAAAATCTTGTTGATCTAGAAATCTATCACTGAAATTTTGGCTAAGGTAGATAAAATGTGGGATTCTTTGGATGAAAATTTCCAAATAGCTTTGAAAATTATAAATGAATCTAAAGAGAAAAGTAGTAATCATGACTACAAGAGACGGAAGGAAGCTGAACATGCCCACCAAAGGGTTAAGGGTAAGGTTGTTGTAATTGAAGAGGTTATGGAGTTTGAATGAGATGATGATGATGAATGTGACATCTACCAATATGAACACCTAAGGAATATTGCCCTATTTTTTTACACTTGTAGAAATCTGGGTTGTATGCTCTAAATCTTAGTTTGACAAGAAGGTAAGCACCCAGATGATTACCTTATCCTTAAGGCAATTCCAAGAATTCCCACCAACAAAAACAAGCTTATTATCCAAGTGGAGCTCCATCATAACCATATGAGTAGTATCATCGATGGTGGTATCCACAGTCATGGGGGATGGCACCACCAAGGTAGTAGTAGCCTTACAGACAACCTAATCCATATGGGTACTATGTTTAGCAATCCATGTCTTCACATGACTCTTCCAATCACACCTCATTTCAACATCACTACTACCCTATGGAGTACTATAGAGCTCATTCTCCATCTCCAAGAGGGGAGTCCCCATATCCTCATCACCCTCATCCTTCTACTCATGTCCCTCCACCCTCAACCCAATTACCACCTGCTCCTTTCATGTAGGAAGAAATTCTAGCATAGCTATAGTAACATAATGCTACCAAGGTTGGTAACTTACAACTAGCTCCTCAACCAAGTGGTTCGAAACCCAGACCTAGAAAAAGATCATTTTTCGAAACCAATAGTCATAAAAAGCCCTCATAGACTCATGTGGCTAATAAACCTACTTCTTCCTCATCTTCTACATACAATCCACTTGATTCCCCTTTGAACCAAACACCATCCAAAGTGCATGCTATCATGCTAACCCATGCTATAGCTGATTGGATCAAAGCTAGCCACCTTCCCAGACAACTATCTGATTTTGGAAGCCTCCTCATTTACCTACAAATCACCAGAAATGACCCTTGCAAAGCTCTTCTAGATTTAGGTTCTAGTGCCAATCTAATTTCTCATGAGATGTATAAAGGTTGGAACCTACATCCACTTAAGAAGAGTAACATTTATCTTGAGTTGGTAGATTAGTCTATCACTATTCCCTTGGAATTAGTAGAGGACACTATGACCACTATTTATGGGTGGTCCTATCTTGCCAATTTCTTGGTAATCCATGTTGGTAATTAAAAGGGGGACTTCCCAATCATTATGGGAAGGACTTGGCTAAGCACTATTGATGCACACTTGGGAATCAAAGATATTTCCTTGGAAATTTCCAAAGAAAATGCTTTTGGAAAGATTTAGAAGAAGAGAGTTATATGCATCACGTACATCAATACAAGGTGCAATTGTGTGCAGAAATTATGATTTATCAAAAGCACATCAATCAAAGCATGCAAACACTATGCAAATGAGTCTAAAATTTAAAGATGCATGTATAGAGGAGCCACAAAATAGGAGGGTACCAGTGGCTAATAACTAATCTTGAAAGCACCACACTTTGCATGAAATTAACTAAGAGCTTAACATATGTCTATGTTGAAGGCATGGATGAACAAAAGTAAGTTCATCACAAAGTCTCCAATGATGATCCTTATGATACTTTTCGGGGAGAGTTGGAAATCCTTGAAAATTTCAAATAGGAGCCCCTAGAATCGAAAACTCTACTTGCCTACCTAGAGTATGCATTTATGAAAAATCACAAGCTAGTGATAATCAATGCTAATCTTGCTCTTGAGCAGGAAACAATGTTGTTGAATGTGATCAAAAAATGGCCAACAACCTTTTCTTGGTCATATCATAAACTCATAGGGATTGATTCTAGGATATGCCAGCATTGCATCTATGTTGATCCTTCCATCAAGCCAAAGAGACAACCGTAGTGGTAGTTGAACCCAAAATTGAAGTAGATTGTTAAAGAGAAAATTGACCAACTCCTCAAGACCAAGTTCATCAATTTAATTGTGAATAGCAAGTGGGTTAGCCCACTTATAATTGTACCAAAGAAAGGTGGCAAGAGGAGGATGTGTATTAAATTCAAGCTGTTGAACATGATGACCTACAAAGATCATTTTTTGTTGTCATTTGTAAACCATGTGTTAGACACTATTTATGGGAATTATTTCTACAGCTTTTTGGATGGTTATAGTGGCTATAACCAAATTTAGATTGCATTGGAAGATTAGGCCAAAACTACATTCACAAGTCCTTGGGGAACTTTTGCATATCGAAAGATGCCATTTGTCTATGCAATACCCATGCAACCTTCCAATTCCTTGTCCTTAGCATTTTTCAATAACAGATTGGTAGCAGGGTGAAAGTCTTCATGGATGAATTCTCCACCTATGGTACTACATTTGAGTAGTCCTTGGAATGCCTTGAGAAAGTGCCTAAAATATGTGTGGAGATTAATCTTCAGCTTAATTGGTAAAAGAGCCATTTCATGATCCAAGAGGGCATTGTGTTGAGTCATAGAATTTCTCAAGTAGGGAATGATGTGGACCTTAAAAGGATTAGGGTCATCCAAGTAATAACCCATTAGCTAGGAACTGTTAAATATGTCTAGTTATTCCTTGGATATATTGGCTACTACTAGCAATTCATAGAGAATTTCTCTAAGATCACAAAACCATTGGTTGAGCTTATAAAAAAAGATGCTCCATTTGTATGGACTAAGGAATTCCAAAAGACATTCTAGCAACTTAAGGAGAAGCTTATAGAAACTCTAATTCTATGAGCACCTAATTGATTCCATCCATTTCACATCATGAAAAATGCATTGAACTATGCCTTGGAAGTTAGGCTTATGCAGTTGGACAATCAAAAACATCTTTATTACATCCATTGCACAAGTTGAAGCATTGTGGGTGCATAGATTAACTACACCACAATGGAGAAAGAGCTTATGATAGTGGTGTACACCCTAGAGAAGTTTAGGCATTATGTGCATGGATATAAGGTCTTTGTGCACACAAACCATAGTTCCATTTTCTTCCTCATGAATAAGCCAATGATGAGCTTTCATGTCATACAATGGCTGGTGATCTTACAGGAGTTTGATCTTATAATGATAGATTGAAAGGGAACTAAGAATATGGTTTTTGATCACTTGTCTTGGTTATGATGGAACAACAAAGAGGAGGAGAGCCTACTTTCTGATTAGTTTTCTAATAAACTTCTCTTTGTCAATGCAATAAATGAAAAAGTTCCTGTTGAACTTACACGGTATGATGGCATCCTCACTTATCTTCTTACTTAGGAGATGCCACAAGACTTGGACCATAAGAACAAACAATAGTTTATTCATTAGGCCAAATGCTTCATGGAGATTAACAGGCACCTTTATTAGGTATGCACTAATGGCCTAGTTCATTGGTGTATTCCTAATGATGCTCAATTATGCATTATCCAAGATGCTCATGAGGGTCCTTGTTGGGGCCACTATGTAGGGAGATGCATATCCATTAAGATCTTGATGGTAGGGTATTATTTGCTAATAATCTTCAAGGATGCCTACCAATTTGTCTGTTCTTATGAACATTGTCCACGAGATAGTGGGATGACCACTTGAATAAAGGGGTCTCAGTAGTGAATCCAATCATTGGAACCCTTCAATATCTAGGGCATAGACTTCATGGGTTCCATCACACCCATGTCAAATAGAAAGGTGTACATAATAGTCACCGTTAACTATTGTACAAAATGAGCAAAAGTAGCAACCTTCACCAACTATACATCTTTCATTACTACATGGTTTGTACAAAAAAATGTCGTATATAGGTTTGGGGTGCCATGTGCACTAATTTCTAACAATGATACTTATTTTATAGGTGCTACTTTTTGGAAGCTCATGTAATGCTAGGGGTTGAACAAAAATTAAAAACACCTTACCACCCCTAATTGAATGGTCAAGAAGAGGTTACCAATAGGGAGATCACTAATACCTTAACCAAAATAATTAGCAAATATAAAAGAGACTGGAGCACAAAACTCAATAATTCCCTATGGTCATATTTCTTAACATGGAAACTCCCTATATGATATTCTCCCTATGAGCTAGTGTATGGAAAATTACCAACTCTTCCTATCCAATCTAAGCTCCACATACTTTCAATAGCTTGTGACCTTGACCTTGACCTTAGCCTAGCATAGAAAAAGAGATTAATCAACCTTAATGTGCTAGATGAGAATAGATTGGTAGCCCTATCCTTAAATGAGGTGTGTAAGGCATTCAACAAAAAATGCCATGACCTTAGAATATGAAAGGTAAAATTTCAACCTAGGGACAAGGTCCTCTACTGGAACCCCACACACATGCCTTAATGCACTAAGTTTCAAACATTGTGGAAAGAGCCTTACATCATTTATGAAACCTTTCCTTATGGGGCCATTTTGATCTACAAACTTGAGAGCCCAAATAAGAAACAACTAGTCAACATGAAATAATTAAAACCTTTCCATGAGTCAAAGCAAGCCAGTGCAAGCAACACCTCATCAGATGGATAACCTTGCTCAATTTTTTCAGATCTCCTCCCTCCAACTTCGTTGTGGTGGAGATGGCCATCCATGCTAACCAATCAAAATGGCTCCTCAGTCTTTTTCCACTTTTTTATTTTACGCCTTCTTTGTTTTTATACATTTTTGTTTTATAGTTTTTTAAATTTTTTTTATAACATTGTTAGTACATTTTATATTTCTTGAATATTTTCCAATTTCTTTTATATTTTGCTTATTTAGGTATGGATTTTTCTTCTTATTTTGTAATAAAGTGCTTTGTTACCAAAAGAACACAATGATTCTGTAGCTATTGCTAATGGTGATTTGTACTTAATGTTTTTGATTGCTAATGTTTGGTTTCTATTTTTTAATTTTGATGATTGATGACTAAGACATGGTTTCTTTTTCATAGAATAAGAAATAAGTCCATGTCATCCACCCATCCACAAACTCTATGGTTTTTCTAGTTTTAGAAGTATGCGATCCATTTTTCATTAATGAAACTTTAATGGACCTATGACCTCAGTAGTTTTCAAATTTGGAAAAGATTTAAAGGTTTAAAAAGAGTGTGACTTTAGAGGATTTCAATGCTCTCTATGCCTTTCCACTTACTCGAGCATAATTTTGTTTTCACAGATCTCTTACCATTTTGTGTTGACTAATAATAGGAAGTTAATAAGTCTTTGCATTGTGTGGTTCCGATCCAAAAGTCCATAAAAACATAAAATTCACAAAAGAAAAAAAACATGATGGGTGATAAGTGGTAAGGTACCCCTACACTCAACCATACGAATACGAGTGTTTCACGCACGATCCGGTCGAACTCCAAGGACTAAGTGCTTACGCACCCTAATGGAACACTTAAGGTTAATCAATTGTTGTCTTCCCAAACTTACTTGTATTGTCACGATTGTATGGTTAAGTAAGCTTGAGGTATATGATTTTTATATCTTTTATCTTCTTAATGTCTTTACGCTAATAGGGAAAGGTGAAGAGAACTAAGTGACTAACTTTCATTAACTATTCACTAACTAAGTTTTAATTGTCCTAGCACCAGTATCCATTCCCACTTGTTGCACACACCCTAAACCAATGCAATGCTACTGGGATTACCAAACGCTACTCGTTACTGGTTTACCAAGCATTACACATGTGCTCGAAGCAGTCGTACTAAATGCACTTAACTAGGGGAGTCAAGGGTTGAGAGAGATTAATTATCTAGGAAAGATTTTAAACATTTAACAATAATTAATTACTAGCTTAGTCCATATGCTACAATGTTTATCAGAAAGTTCGTCTTTATTGCTGTACAAAAATGTGTGCTCAGGTACAATTTGCTTGAATAAAGATCCATTCACTTTAAGACTCCTACTGCAGGCACATGGAAATTATTCCAACTCTGGAATGGTAAAACTGCTATAATCTGGCTAAGGGTCTAAGTCTAAGTGTGTGAACAAGGGAAAGCCACCTCTTATTTATAGACATGGTGGTGGGCTGTGATATCACATACGCGATATCATGTACGTGATATCGCAACTCATCATACCCCCATGACTGAATGAAAACTCATCCTCGAGTTCCTTACAAAATATTGGGAAGGTATGGGATTATTGACTTGAATGATACTAATGGTGAATGGGGTGACATGTGAATAGATCATCATTAAAATACATGACAAAATTAGTGTTCATGACAACAAGAGTGAATACTATACACATTTGACATCCAACCTTATTTGGCAGCTGAGAGAGAAGAGAGAAGAGAGAAGAGAGAGAGAGAGAAAAAAGAAGTATGTAGCTGCCAACGCCAAGATTGTGCTTTTATTTGTCCATCCATAACTGCGCCATCGATCTTGTTCCTTGCATGATTGTTCTAGCACCAACCCATCCTAAGTGTTTCCTCCAGCACCAGTCCATTGTTGTATGATTGCCATATGCACACACAACATAGTCTCATATTAGCAAGGATAAATAAATCATAATGCAATCAATACCTTACCTCAATGTAATGTCTATTAGCTGAGTTGTAATATGGCTAATACAAATTCTGAAGATATAACACTGGTGACTACCGAAGGTGTAAGGTGTAGGGGTTAGGAGAAAATTGAAAAAATTGGACCAGGACCCCCATGACTAAGAATGATCCTTTGGTAGCGATAGAATGGAAAAATATAAGGGATAAGAAAGATGGAGAAAAAGAAACAACGGAAATGCTGATAAAATGGATGTCAAATGTGGAAATGGACAAAATAAATGTTGATTGCGGAGATGTTTAAGGGAAAGAAGTTAACTGATGCACCAAATAGGAATGCCAGTGGGTCCTCCCCAAAGCAGGCTCATGTGCTTAATGCCTTGGCAGTCCCACATTCAAAGAGTCCATAGGCTCTAAAAATGTCATTTGGAAGCAAGAGTTAAAGTCTTAACCACAAGAATTTACCAAAAATAAAACAATGCATTAGCCAAAATATGGACTATTGATACAATTGGCAATGAGGTGGCAAATGGAGAAAGAATGATGGAAAGAAGAGAATAGAACAGAGTCTCAAAAACAAGGTGGTGTACAGCCCCTTGTGTATTAATGGTTAATGTGACTTAGTAGAACTCATTCCAAATCCAGCCTCAAACAATCCACATCCAGTGACTTCACATTAATACATGTGGCGAATCCATCCACTTGAAGTAACAAGAATGCTCCCACCAAAAAGTCACCACCATTTCGACGAAATGAAAAAGGAGAAAGTAAGAAGGGAGAAAGGGCCTTAGTTAGAGGGAACATGTTTATATAGTTCCATAACTAGTGCTTGTAGCCTAGATGATTATTTCATCTAAGGTGTGTGCTTTGAATTATCACTATTTTATTTTATTTTTTGCGTGAGAACTACACCATAAAAATACTTATTATTTTTATTAGCTCAGCTTCCCGATAATGGAGCAACGTCAGAATGGTAAGGAAAACTCAAGAAGAAAACATCCAAGCACCCAAGAGAATGGCCAGCACGAATGCATCAAATCCCCTTGAAGTCACACCCTTTTCAATCCTTGAGCCCTTCCTTAGTTTGAGAAATGCCTAGTCACCAATTCGTTGATAGTTCTTATTATTGAAAGAAAAGGACTGTACAGTTCCAAGCCAAGAGAGATCATAGAAATTCGTGGATGCATGGATGACGTGGACTCATTGCTTGTTATATCAAAAGAACCATGCCTTAGTATCAACATTATAACTCAAAGGTAAAAACAAAACATTAGAAATTAATGGAATACAATTCATACCACCATTAGGAGCACTTATTAGGTGACGAACCTAACAAATAAACAAACAAACACATGAAGAAATATAAGAGTATAAACGATGTTGCAAAACAAAAAATAAGAAAGGTTAAATAAATTTGTAAAACAAAAATGTGTAAAACAAAAACTTAAAAAGGAACAGAGGACCTTGATTGATCAGCATAGGTGTCCATCTTCCCCATGATTGAGTTGAAAGGAGGAGATCTGAAATAATGAGAAAGGTCATCCTCTCTCAGAGGTATTATATGCATTAACCGTTCTAGATTCATAGTAAGGTTTGGTCTGTTGCACATTGACTAGTAATCTCCTATTGGAGTGGTTGTTTGAATTTTTTAGGAGTTCCCAACTTCTCCCAATTGATGTTTTTAGGTTAAGGTTTGGAAGTTGGTGACACTCTTGCTCCAGTGTATCTATGCTTTCGACGTGAGATCAAGTTGTTCCCTCAATTAGTTCCATGAATGTTAATGAGTTTCTCTCTTGATAAGCTATCAACCATTGGGTGTCTTCTTGTTGTATGGCTGCTACATACAGGCACTTTGTATGTTAATTTCTTGTGCACATCGGTTGCATGCAGGTGATGCTGAACATTCTTGTATGCAATCACACCCTGTATCACTGTATGTGATGCATGGAACTTTCTTCTTCTCATTCTTCCCAAAAGTTTTTTCCTTAGATATTTCTAGGGAAAGATCATGGATTCCTAGGCATACATTTATGGTACTTAGCCATTCTCTTCCCATTATTATTGGTAAGTCTCCTTTATTGTTGTTTACTTGTATCACTAGGAAATCCAGCTGGGTATGACCACCCACACACAGTGGTAACAATGTCCTCCACCTGTCCCAAGGGAACAGTGATGGATTAGTTTGCTAGCTTTAGGTGAATATTGCTCTTTCTCAATGGAGGCAAGTTCCAGGCTTTGTACATCTCTTGTGATATTAAGTTGACTTCGGAACCTAAGTCCAGAAGAGCTTTACATGGTTCATTCCCAGCGACTTGAAGATAAATTAGGGGGCTTCTAGGATCAGAGAATTTCTTGGGAAGGTGGCCCACCTTAATCTAGTTAGTAATGGCATGTGTTAACATAACTGTGTGCATTGAGCTTAGTTTTTGGTTTGAAGGGAGCTCTAAAGCCTTATTTGATGGAGAGGCATTTAGAGGTTTAACCGCTTGTGGTTGTGAGGGCTTGGTTGGGTTGTTGGTTTTGAAGAAAGGTCTTCTTTTTATATGGTTTTCAGAACTAGTAGTGGGTTGAAGATTCATAGCCCTTGTGGCATTGCATTACTGCGGTTGAGTGGGGAGTTTCCCTTGCATTGCTGAAGCGGGTGGTAATGGAGCGATTGGTGTGAGAGTTGTGGATGGATTTGGAGGATTGTATATTTATGGGTTATCTACCCTAGGAGAAGGAGTCCTATAATACTCCTGAGCTTGGTAGTGATGTTGTGGTGTCACATGACCAATAGAGTCATGTGAAGAGATTGGCTGCTGCACGTAATAGCTATATGGATCCGGTTGTCGGTAAGGGTATTGTTGCCTTGGTGGTGTCATCCCCCATGACTATGGGTATTTCCACTATTGGTGCTGCTCAATAGGTTGTGGTGGAGTTCCTCTTGGATAATACGTTAAAGGTTGGTGGAACTGCCTTGGGTTACCTTGGGGATAAGGTAACCGACGGGGTGCTTGTCATTTGTTAAGTCATGGGTTCAGTGCGTACACCCCAAACTCTTGTAAATGTGTGATTACTGGGCAACATCCCTTAGGATGGTCATATTGGCATATCTCACATCCATTTTTATTTTTCGTATCAAAATCCACAACCTCTTCAGTGATGGCCATTTTACCCTTACCTTTGTTACACGCATTGTCCATGTCTCTCTTTTTCTTTTTTTCATAGTCACGACCTCGCTCCTTGANGTAACCGACGGGGTGCTTGTCATTTGTTAAGTCATGGGTTCAGTGCATACACCCCAAACTCTTGTAAATGTGTGATTACTGGGCAACATCCTTAGGATGGTCATATTGGCATATCTCACATCCATTTTTATTTTTCGTATCAAAATCCACAACCTCTTCAGTGATGGCCATTTTACCCTTACCTTTGTTACACGCATTGTCCATGTCTCTCTTTTTCTTTTTTTCATAGTCACGACCTCGCTCCTTGGACTCCTCTAAAATTTTAAGAACGGTTTCAAATCTACTATCTAGGGAGTCCCACATTTGATCTACCTTTGTCGACACTTTTGTTGTTAATTTTTGGAGCGGCAACGTTTTCCTATTCACCATCTCTTCGAGTGGTGACTCTTGCTCCTCCTCATAGAATCTCACTCCCGTTTTTTGGAGGGAAGGATCGCGGTTATACTCTTTCGCACTTTCTCTCTTATGTACCTCCCCTTCTTCCTTGGCTACTTTCTCTAGTAATCTATGGACCTGATGGGACCTAAGCTCTGATAATCTCCCTTGGGCATATGTTCCAAGGGTTCTCCTTGTTTCATGCCTAAGTCCATCTATGAGATAGCGTAATTGATCCTGTTGCACATAACCATTGCCCAGGCACCAATGTAATAGTGCATAGTAATGGTCCATGGTAGCATCCAAGGGTTCGTGATTTCCTTACTTCCATCCTTGGATTTGCTTTCGTAGGTTGGAAACCCAGGAGTATGTTTGATACTTATCATTAAACAGTTCTAGCATCGTACTCCACCTCTGAATGGATTCCGGTTCTAAGGACCGATACCAGCTTTTCACTTCTTTTACTAGTGTCCTTGGGAACAACTTTAATTTTTGCCATTCGTTCTTGATGTTCTACAAGGCACATGCATCGTGAAATGCTTGTAATTGGTTTTGAGGGTCATCGTTGTATCCCCCCTCAAATCATGGGATATTATTCATGTCTAACCTCTTGATTTTGCTATCTTTTTAGTGCCTTGTGGGAACTCTTATGGCCTCTGGTATGTCTAACATGCTTCTAGTTGTGAGTAGGGGTTCTTCGTGGTCATCTTGTTCATAGCGTCTATGGTGTCTACATAGTTCCCTACTCTCCCTTCTTCCATGCCTTGATTCCTTAGATTGCCCTCATCCCCGTTCTTGACTGTCTCGTCGATTTTTTTCACTTTTTTTACCTTTATCCTTACGGTTGGGTTCCTTATGACTGCAGCCAGATACTGAAGGAGAGGGTGAATGTGACGATGAAGGAGAATATGAAGGAGAACCATCGCCATGACAATGTGAAGATGATGATGAAGAAGAAAGTGAATGCCCATCCTTATCATGTGTTTGTGTTCCCTCATTGAACACTTGCTGTTCGTGGGGATCAGAACTAGGGTTGTGAACTATGGAGTGCAAGTTCTGATACACCACCTCCTGACCATCATTAGGAGGAGGAACATCATTTGGTGGGGATCCTACTAAAGCAGGTTCACCACCATCAATTTCGCTCAAGACATGCGGAGCGTTATGGGGCGATTTACCCTTTGAGGATGTATGATATCTCTCCTGTTGCAAGTCCCTTTGATGTTGTGCTTCTATGGGATGGTAGTCCCTTGTGTCATGATCACATGCAACATATTCTACATATAACTATGACATGCCTATTCATGCGAGAGCACGAAGGAGCATGTTGGGGACTGATCAATCTGGGGGCAACACTATGTTATCCTCTAAGTCTCTCCAACACAGTTGTTCATCTTGATGAAGAATAAAGGTAAAGTCAGGTACATAATCATCATGATGAATATATACCACACGGAACTATTGAGGAACTGGTGGATCTTGGTTATGTGTGTTATGTCATCAACTATCTCTTGTGTTGGTCCTAAGCGGTGAAGTGCTTTTGTGCGAAGAAGAAGACATTTTTGTCTTGTTCGTTGTGCTATTTACCATTGTCTTATTTTTATTTTTATCAACCCTAAGGGTTCATTCTAGCATCCAAATGATATTAATGATCTCCTATATTCTACGTAGCACACAAACAACTAAGTCCCTGACAATGGTGCCAATGATGAGTGGCGAGGTACCCCTACACCCAACCATACGAATACGAGCGTTTCACGCATGATCTGGTCAAACTCCAAGGACTAAGTGCTTACGTGCCCTAATGGAATACTTAAGGTTAATCAATCGCTATCTTCCCAAAATTACTTCTATTGTCACAGTTGTATGGTTAAGTAAGCTTGAGGTATATGATTTTTATATCTTTTATCTTTTTAATGTCTTTATGCTAATAGGCAAAGGTGAAGAGAACTAAGTGACTAACTTTCATTAACTATTCACTAACTAAGTTCTAATTGTCCTAGCACTAGTATCCATTCCCACTTGCTACACACACCCTGAACTAGTGCAACACTGCTGGGATTAACAAACGCTACTTGTTACTAGGTTACCAAGTGTTACACACGTGCTCGAAGCGGTTGTGTTGAATGCACTTAACTAGGGGAGTCAAGGGTTGAGAGAGATTAATTATCTAGGAAAGCATTTAAACATTTAACAATAATTAATTACTATTTAGCTTAGTCCATATGCTGCAAGGTTTATCAGAAAGTTCATCTTTATTGCCATACACAAATGTGTGCTCAGGTACAATTTGCTCGAATAAAGATCCATTCACTTTAAGACTCCTATTTCCGGCACATGGAAATTATTCTAACTCTGGAATGGTAAAACTGCTATAGTTTGGCTAAGGGTCTAAGTCTAAGTGTGTGAACAAGGGAAAGTTGCCTCTTATTTATAGACATGGCGGTGGGCCAAAATATCGCGTACGTGATATCATGGGGGTGGATGCGATATGATGTATGCGATATCATGGCTCATCAATGGGAATTCAAAACACATCCCCTAGACAAAATAATGAGCTATAAGCACTAGTTATGAGACTAGAAAGACATGTTCCCATGCCAAAAGGTCCCCTCCAACTAAGGCCCTTTCTCACTTTCTACTTATTTTTTCTTCTTAATAAGGAATGGTGATTGATTTGTGGGAGCATTCTTGTGTCTCGTGGGGGTGGTTTGGTCTTAGAGTGGTGATGCAAAGTCATTGAAAGTGGTTGGTTTTGATTTGGACTAAGGATGGAATTTATCAAGTCATTTAACCATAAGATCCATAGGGGACTTTATCTTAGCATAATTCAAAACTCCATTCCATCTTCTCTCTCATCCATCAATGGTTTCCATAACCCACCTCACTGCCAGTTTCTGTCTTGTTTAATGTCTTAATTTGATGTGTTAAAATTCTTAGGTAGATTCTTTCAAATTTAGTCCTTAACTTTTCATAACCATTAATCAATTGTGGGGTCCATAGACTCCTTAGTTGAGGATATGCAAGGGCAAAAAGGGCATGAGCTTGCTATGGGAAGAATCCACTTATATGTCTCTTGGTTGGATTAATTACATTCATTATCCCAAGGCATTTTCGTAATCAAATATTTTGTGCATCCCATTATGCATTCAATTGTGTGCTTCTTAAGGCATTTTCTCTAATAAAATTTCATTCTCCTAGTCAATTCTCTAATTTTATGAATTCAAGCCCTCTTCTAGCATTTCGTCATGTTCATGGCTTTCTTTGGCTCTCTGTAGACCTCAATTTCATAAGAAAACTCGTATTTTTCAAAATTTTCACGTGAAAAATTTTCTAGAATAGTTTCATCAACAAGACCCCATATACGCATTCCATTCATTGATGAGACCCCATCAACGCAATGAAAAAGCACCTATAAATATGCACAAATACTTAGCAATTTTTCACATTTGCTCATAAATGAGGGGGAAGTTTTTGAATCTTCTAGAGCCCAGAATCTTCTAGGCACCATATCTTCCTACCTATTTATCTGAATCACTCTATTCTTTGACCCTATAGCTACCAGAGGTAAGCTCTTCATTGTGGGGGCCACAAACCTTAAGTTTTTGATGAAAACTTTTTGGAAAAATTTCTAATGCCCACAAAGATTTAACTAAAAAATTAACATGAAAGCATTAATTTATGAGAGTTAAACCTTTCCAACAAGCTCCAGTGATCTTTTAAGTTAAAAATCATTCAAATAATAATAAAATAATCAATTTTCCATGGTCAAAACTTAGCCTAAGTATAATTTCACAATGAGACAAGGTACTAAAATGTTAAGTTACACATTAAATGCTAATCCTTGGTTATGTTGTGACCATAGATGATGCCAAAATGGAAGCATGCGTAGGAAGGAGGACCTTTCCAACCAAGGGATAAATAACCAAGAATGGAAAGGGGCCAAGAATAGCCCCATGAGCAAGTAGAGATCCATGCCATGACACCCCTTTAGAAGGAGCTCAAAGTGGAATTTGTCCCACAGATTCCTAAAGAAGCAGTTGCAATAGAATAGTTTCATTGAGATGAGGAACTAAAGCCTAGACTAAACCTTGAGGTTATGTTGATGGAGGCCTACCTTAAGTAGATTGTGAACAAGGAGGTCTAGAAATTTGTGCTTCAAGAGTTAAAATTTGGATCTTTTTTGGAGTTTGCACCTTCAAAAGTTAAGACTCAACTACAGAACTCTCTTATGTGGCCCATAATCACTTCCAGTGGGGAGTGGTACATGGGAGAAATATACTTGTTTTGGAATAATTGGTAGGCTAGTTCAATGATCAAGATCAAGGACATTTTAGTGTCCTACTTGGTCAAAGCCATTATAGAAGCCCTTGAGTTACCAAAAACTAGGACTAACTTTGCTGAAATCTCCATGTAAGTAGATTCTAGCATCAAGAAGAAATGAACACAGTGGTGTTATGGAGTAGACTGCAAGGAGTTTGGTGTACTAACCATAGTGGAACATGCATATTTCAAGATTACAACCTTCCACCTTATTCCAATGGTGAGGTCAAGCAAGATGACAGCCTTCTCTACCCATGTGTGTGTTGCTCTAAGTGGTAGATTCCCAATCAACCTTCCATAGCTAATCTATCTTAAGATAGAGAAGAAATTTAAAGAAAATGAATGTGGAAGGAAGGCACTCTCCTTTCCATGCCTCACCTGGAAATTATGCAATAGGAAGGCATAACATACTATACAAATGACATTGTTTGATGCAATCCATTTGCTTCCTAGGTGGAGATGATGAAGGACATGGTGCCTACTAAAGTTATTCAAGAAGAGGAGTAGCAACCACCACCTCCACTACCTATTCAAAAAATAAAATTGAAGTTCCATGTTGCCCTTGAGCACATTCATGAGATCCAAGAGTAGCCTTGTGAGAGTAAGAGTAGTGAGTAGGAATGAGTTATGGTGATCCATTTGTGTATCATCTAGCAATGAGCCACCTCAATGAAGTGGCCTGAAAAATAAGTTAGATGAAAGAAGGTGGGCCAATTTTCTTAGCCCAAAGAATGTAGCTACTAGTGAGATCAAATTTGGTCACCCGAGAGGTAATGGTATCTCTTTTTGAGTAGTAGCAATTCTCAGAAAACTCTAGAAATGATACTACTTTTTTGGTGCATCTAGAGGAGGGAAAGGAGGCAACTATCCTTTTGATGCAGCATCATGGATAGGAGAAAATAATAGAGGTGGTTGCTTATAGCATTTTCAAAGCATTGAATGCACTTGCAACATCTATAATAGACATTTGTACACTTAGAGATGTGCAGACATTCACAAGAACCCTTAGCAGTAGATTAAGTGCATCCTAGCACGAGGAGTTGTTGGATTGACTGGTGGGAACTAGGCAATTGATTCCAGATGTCTTCAACCTTCTAGATATAGTCACTACAACCCAATTGGAGGTGCCAAAAGTGAAAGGAAAATGCATCATATTGGAGGGGTAACTTGAAATAGCCTGAGCTGAAAACTAATTCTTAGATTTAGAGGTTGTTGAATTAAGAGCCCACCTTGTTAATCTTGCATTTCTCAACCTTGTGCTAATACAAGATGAAGGTTTCAAATAGATTTAGGACCAACTCAAAAAGGTTGAGGATCCAAAGGATATGGCTATCATTGACCAATACGTGGCCAATGTTAAAACATACACTATTCAGAAGGATTTGATCTAGACATGTCATGAGAATGTAATTTTGATCATAGAGAATCATCTCCTATGGAATGTTGATGTGGAGAAGCAACAAATGCAAGATTTTAACCTTAAATAGTAGGAGTAGCTAGCCAAAGTAAATAATGACTTTAGAAGATTAGTAGTTGAAAATAGAAATCTCTACATGGAGGAAGTCCAAGCCCTTTATTAAAAACCTATGATAGAGATATCCACCTAGAAGAATGACGCTCTTAAATTTAAGAGAGTAAAGAACCATTACAAAGATTAGGTTGGCCTACAGAAAGAAATCAATGGAAAGAACATGCAGATGCTATAGGTAAAAATCAATGAGTCCCTCTAGTAGCTTAAGTAAAAAGGTGATCTTTGGCAACCTATCTTTAATGGGCTCAATGGTTACAACAAAGCAGAGATCTTCATGAAAGAGCTGTAGATCAAGAAGATGATGGAGTACATGAAGGTTGCCAATCTTCGTAATTGAAATCTAGAGATGTTGACTATTGGTAGGCCATGGTAAGAACTAGAGAAACAAGTGGCCAGCTAATAATTGTTGTACGAGGTAGAGTTTAAGCATCATAAAGACACCAAGTAGAAGTTTGAGATTGTCAATGATGAACTTGAGGTTCTTAAAGCAAAGTTCACTAATCAATGATCAACTATTGAGAACCTAGCCAAGTGATAAATGATTACCAAGAGCTGTGTAATACATTCAGAGCATTTGATATCAAATGTAAACAATTTGCTATTTGGTTCATGAATGTTAAGTAGCTATTCTCTACAATGCCTTGTTTATGGGATATTACCATTTCAACCCATATTGGCAAAGATGTGTGGACTATCAATAATCCTTAGAGTAAGGAGGAGAAGATGAAGGCACTATTGAATACCTTTCATCTTCCACTAGAAGTTGTACCTGTCACAGGACAACCACAACTTCCTCAACCACTGTGTGCACTCAAAGCAAGAGAAGGGCCTTTGGAGCCTCAGGGCCTTAGGATCGTTTGATATTCTCCAACTTCTTTACATCATTTGAGTAATTATGTTTGTCAATTTTATCTTGGTGTTTAATTTTTTTGTCCTAAATACCAAAATTTTGTAATCAATGTAAAACCATATACTATGGGCACTTAGTCTTTGTCATGTTATTTGTGTGTTTGTTTTGTGTGTCAATAATCTCATACCTTCCCAAATTTTGTAAAGAACTTGAGAACAAGTTTTCATTCAATCATGGGGGTATGATGAAGTGTAATGATTTGGCTGCAGTAATGGGACATCATCGATGTGATCCTGTTGATGTAGGGTTTGACCCGTTGAAGTATACCCATCAACAGGGCATCCTGTTTTTGACTATAAATGTGCATCTTCCACCGCATTTATGGCATTCTTTTCATAAGTTGTAGTAAAGCTCTAGTAATTTTTTGACTTGAAAGTTAGAATATTTTCTAAGTGCCCATAGTAGAAGTCAAAAAGTATATAGATCTTTATTTGAGCACTATTGTACTTAAGCACTTCAGTGTGTGCAGTAATAAAGATGAGCTATTTAATCAAACCTTGTAACACTTGGACTAGATTAATTTTTTCTTTAAACATTTAGTATTTTAAGTAATTTTATTTAATGTTTTAAGTAATTAAGTAATTAATTAATATAAGTTAATTAGTAAACATAAGTATGAACACTTCAAGCATACGTGTAATGCTTAACATTTGGTAACCTAGTAGCATTATATGTGTTTAGGATGTGTATGACAAGTGGGATNTGCTTAACATTTGGTAACCTAGTAGCATTATATGTGTTTAGGATGTATATGACAAGTGGGACTGGATGATTATGTTAGGATTAGTCAAGTGTTAGCTAGTTAGATTAATTTAGTAATTAATTACCTTATTCTTTATTCTTTATTCTTAGATGACTTAGAACATAAAAAGATACAAATGATAAAAATCATATGCCTCAACTATACTTAACCATACCCTTGTACTCACAAGTGTAACTGGGAAGACAACAATTGCAATAGTTAATTCACCTCCTAGAACAGTGTACATGGAAACCTAAAAGTCCTTGGAATTCGACCAGATTGTGTGTAAATGCTTGTGATTTGCATGGTTGGATGTAGGGTCTACTCACTGTTCACCAATCTCTTTCAAATTAGTTAAGGAATTGAAAGTTGTAATTAAGGCAATAGCAATCCTTTAGATACTTCTTGAATTTTCTCTTATTGATTTCTTAACTATTTTTAGATATGTTATTTTTAAGTAATGGTAATATTATTACTATGTTAAGATCTTGTAGTCTTTATGTTTAATTACTAATGAAGTTAAGGTTCTTAGGGGGCAGAAAGAGGATAAAAAAAGAATCTATATATTTATTCAATTACGTATTAGGTGTTATTTATCTTTAAAATTAGTCTTAAAGTAGGAATGAAAGAATAGTAACATCAAGAAGACATCAAGTAAGGATTGTATGAGTTTATTATATTATCTTTGATTTAACTAATGTCTTAATGATCTTTGTCTCATAATAAATAATACATTAATGAGTATTTGGATAAATTTATTATTGTAATTTTGAATGATATATTTATTTATTCAAAATAAAGGAGGAACATGTATGACAACTAATATAGACATTATGTTTATTATAGAGTCATAAATTAAGAACTATACTTTTAAAGTATAAATAATATTTCATAATTATGATACCTTGTATTCAAGAAATATTGTAATGTTAAATGAGCGATGTACCAACTATTGGAAATTATCTTTAGTTTACGAATATTTTGAAGTTTAAATACTTTTGAATTTAATTGGATTTTATTATATATGTATTAAGTATTTTTCTATTATGGTGGCACTACTAATTATTCTTTTATAGAAAAAGAGATCTCTTATTTTTAATGATTTGTATAATAAAATTTTCCTTTATCTTATATTAATAATTTCTATCTTGAGAATTTTAAGTCATGAGCTACCCTTAAAGTATCCATGAATGTTATGATTTAGAAATAATAGTTGCTTATCTCAAGCATGAATCCATTTAAAAAATGGATGTGTATGCACTTTCAAAAGAAAATGATGAATATGAAACTAATATGTAATGTGTCAATTAGTTAGTGCAAAGTAATGGAGACTAAAGAGATTAATATAATTCATAAATTTTCCCAGGTAGAAGTAAAATGATAGTAGTTTCTAAACTCATTTTATCCTTTGTATTTTTTTTCTTTCTTGTCTCTTGTACTAAATTATATTTTTAATATTAGGTAATGTAATGTTCTCAAGCAATGCAAGTTGAGAATGAGGATTTGCCTTATCTTCACTTGGGTAATAAAATAACATAAGATATGCATAGTGATACTCTAGTTAGGATTGGTAATTGGTAGTTGATAGATCTTTAATTCACCTCTTGTTCTTGTATGCAGGTAAGTACATGATATAAATATGATAAATTTATTTTCTTTATACTTATATCTAATTAACATACATATAAGAGAATTCTTGGTCTAGTTAAATCCAATTAAAAGAAAATATTTCAAAACTAGATGAGTAAGGAGAAAATTCTCATGCTTTGGAAGATACATTCAAGAATCTTAGAGATTTTGTTAAGGTTGAATAGGAGTAGTTGGGGGAAAGCATAATATTCCATTTTCAAATATCATGGCCAACATTAATATATGGTACATTCAACATTATGCATACTGAACATGATAGGGAAAATGAAGAAGGAAATGAAAAGGATCTTTATTAATAACAAACTTTGGGAATAAATGAGTGTATCTAGGTCATGCTTTGAGGGTTCCCTAGGGTTTTCTTCATTTACCATCTATCCCTTGGAGACAATCCAGCACTACCACCATAGTTAGGCTTAGACCAAACCAAGAAGGAATAACCAATTCTCTTCCTATCCTATTTCACCCAACACCTATTACTTACCTTTACCAACTTTGCAACTCCATGCTAATATGACCTCTAATTTTCAAGTATAAATAACTTAGATCAAATCCCCAAAGATTTACCTTAAGAGATAAACCCATGATTACAATGTTTTCTTTTATTAAGAATCATATTACAATAATTACATACTTGGTTATAAAATGTCATCATCTTGGTTATAGAAAAGCACCATTTTAAAATGAAGATATGATAGGTAGTTTATAATGTACTAATCTAATTTTAGGTTAAGAAACTAAAATGATATATTAAAAGATAATGTGTAAAATATGTTATGTTGTAAAATGGCCCTAATTATGGAGGATTAGTTGTAATTATATAACTAATTATAGTTGAAGAATCAGAACTTTTTCCTTAGGTGTTTCTTCATTGGTTGTGAGAAGGCTTAAATAGGAGCAGATGGTTGGAAGAAATGAAAACATGGGATCACTAGAGAAATGGCACAAAGAGATCCTAATCATTCCTCTAAACTCATGTATACTATGCCTAACCATTTAGTCTTATCTTAATTGCCTCCAAGACAAACCAAACACTAGACAACCTAGGAAGAGGGAAATTCTTGTCTTTAATTAAGTTGTTATCATATTTTTAAATCATCAATAAAAATTATGTTTTTTCTTTTTATAATTAAATCTTCTTCATTGCATATAAATTTGTGTTAAATTTTAATGGGTAATATAAAACTATGTACTTAAATTTAATGGTACATTACATCAAACTCTTCAATAATGTACAAATTAGGCACATCATCAGTGAAGATGAACTTGTAGTACCAAATCAAAATGATTCTCAAGAAGCCTAAGATAAAAATCATTATCTGATAAAGAAATAGAGTAGAAGTGGCTATTCATGCCATTTGATGCAATCGATGATCTCTCAACAAACTTCAATAAGAAACTGAGACATGCTAGTGAAGAAGCTACAATAAAGAAACTAGCAACTATGGTAGAACAATTCAAAATAGAACACAACTTTGAAGTATTAGTGCACAATGTGCTATCTAAAAGGTCAACTACATCCATCAATTAATACATAATGTTGGGCATGTAATACATTAACATTTAACACCAATGGTCTACAATATATTTAAAGAATAACAACATAAAGCATGAAGCATCATTTATTTTAACTTGCAAAACACAATAACAACCATAACCCCTATTGCAATTCTTGTCCATGATCAAGATGACAATGTTTGGTTAGAAGTAGAGACAAGCATATAAGTTGATGATAAGCAGCGAGGTACCCCTATGCTCATCCATACGAATACGAGCGTGTACACGTGATCTGGTTGAACTCCACGGACGGACTAGTTATGGCACCTAGACAATTATATGTTGATCACAGTTTGCTGTCTTCCCACCTAGACTAGTATTTGCTTTGTCACATATCGTTTAGTCTAGAGTGAGGTGTATGATGTGATTCTAAACTAGGCTACTCCTAGAGACAATGGGAAACAATCTTGATTAAGCTAATAGGAAACATAAAGTAAAATCTAAGCTAGCCTAAGTGCAATGAGCATTCTTCCTTAATCATCTGTACACATCTTGGACGTCATGTATTACTTCTAGGATTTCCAAGCACACATTACTTGAGCACTACTAGATACACTACTGGGTTACCAAGTAGTTACACTTAAATGTTTGTGATTAAGTGGTACTCATTCTGCAGTAGCAACTGATGAGTGGT
>MNCI01002736.1:480658-492921 GCA_015680685.1 Gnetum montanum | reverse complement strand
TTCCTTTATTGCCATACACAAATGTGTGCTCAGGTACAATTTTCTCAAATAAAGATCCGTTCACTTTGAGACTCCTACTGCGGGCACATGGAAATTATTCTAACTCTGAAATGGTAAAATTGCTATAGTTTGGCTAAGGGTCTAGATCTAGATGGAGAAACAAGGGAAAGTTGCCTCTTATTTATAGAATTGGTGATGGGCTATGATATTGCGTACACGATATCGTAGGGGCCAATGCGATATCGTGGACGTGATATTGCAGCTGATGCAATATTGCGGCTCATCAGAAACAGGAAGCGTAATTGAAAATAAAGGAAATATAGACTAGATAGAAAATAATAAATAATAAACAATTAAAGTAAATAAAAGCTAAGTGAATAAGAATGAAAGTAAGAGTAATTAATTGCTAAGTAGACTATGGTCTAATCTAGCCTAACACAAGTAATCGTTCCCACTTCCCAGACACATCCTGAACTTCATGCAAACATTGCTAGGTTATCAAACGCTAATCATTTTTGAGCTACCAAGTGTCACACGTATGCTTGAAGGGGTCATGCTTGTGTAATTTAATGATTTTCTTAATTGATCAAAATGAATTGATGCGCTAATAACATGAATGTAAAGTGCATAAAATGAAATGAAATAAAATAAATGTGTAAGAAAAAAAATCTCAAGTGCTACAAGGATGAATCAAAGAGCTCGTCTTTATTGCCAACACAATGTTGTGCTCAAGTACATCAATGCTTGAATAAAAATCCATCCACACTTAGACCTCCTGCTGCAGGCACTTGGAAAATATTCTAACTTTCAAATGGACAAACTACAAGAGTTTCCCTACTGGACTACTAAAAAATTCTCTCCTAATTGTGCACCTGGGCACTATATTTATAGACTTGGGAGTAACTGCTCTAATAATTGGAGTAACCGCTAGAGTAACCACTCTAATAATTAGAATAAATGCTAGAGTAACCACTCTTATAATTAGAATAAATGCTAGAGTAATAGCTCTAATAATAACTAATCTAATAATTAGAGTAACCGTTCATCATACCCCCATGACTAAATGAAAACTTGTCCTCGAATACAGAAGAAGAGGAACAAGTTCTTTACAAAATATATTAGGGGGATGTGGACTTATTTGATTGACATGCAGAGTGACACAGAGAAAAAAAAACAAATATAGAAGTGCACGAGCATACAATATTACAATTACGTACGAATTTGATATTCATGACAATTATAAAAGAACACTAATGGATCCAAAGGACATCCAACCCCTCTTGATAATAGAAGAATGAGGGAAAGGTAAAAGAGATGCAGCGGTCATGAATAATCTCCCGCAAGTGATATGTTTGCATCCTCTTTGGTGACAACAATCTTGCTTCCAATCCATGCTTCCCACTGCAATCATAACAAAACCAAGGATTAGTATATATAGTACATAAATAATGGCTAAATACCTTGTCTCATTGGTGATTTTATCTAGCCAAGTTGTGATTGTGATAGATTTCTTGCTTGATATTGTTAGTGCAAAGACTAATGAATGGGTTAAATAATAGAAGGAATCATACAATTCAGAGAAAGCTTGACACAACGAGTAGTGGAAATAGGGTATTCACAACAATAAAAAGGAATTCATTACAAACAATTGTGAAGGTGCATAGAATTTGGATGACATGGATGGGGTAAATAAAAAGAATTTGATTGTAACAATGTCTAAGGGTAAAGAACTTAACTTAACCAAACCAAAAGATATGCAAGTGGGTCCTTCCCAAAGTAGGCATAGGCCTTTTATGCCCTTGCATAACTTCAAAACAAGGAGTTCGTGGGCTCCATGGATGGTTAATGATTATGGAAATTTAAGTGCAAAAACCCAAAAGTAACTAACTAAGAAACCCGACATATCAAACCAAAATACTAAATCAAAACATGGAATCGAAAATGAGATGAGATATGGAAAGGGGAATGGAGTTGCTAATTATGGTCACATACAACCTCTTGTGAAGTTTGTGATTAATTGATTTGGTAGGATCCTTCTTTAGTCCAAATCAAAACCAACCACTTTCACTGACTTCGCATTGACATTCTAAGATAAGTCCATCCCTTGAGACACAAGAATGCTCCCACAAAACAACCACCGTTCCAAATAGTAGAGAAGGTAGGAAGTGTAAAAGGGTCTTAGTTAGAGAAGACAAGACAAGTCTCATAACTAGTGCTTGTAGCCCTTTTTATTTGGTTTAAGGGGTGTGCTTTGAATTCCCATGTTTTTTTCTTTTTTTTTGAATGGGAACCACACCATGCAAAGACCCATGTGATTTTTGCATTTATTTTGTCCAAGTAGTGTGCTTTGAATCCTCATATTTCTCTTTATTTTTTTTCTTTTTTTTTATGAGGACCACACCATGCAAGGACTTATTTGACTTCCTATTGTGAAATGATGTGGAACAATGAGAAGCTTATGACAATAGTCCTGCACACAGGAAAATAGAAAAGCGCAAAGAACACTGCATTCCTTTGAAGCCACACCCTATCCAAACCTTTGATTCTTTCCCAATTCTATAAACTGGACAAGTTGCCAATTTATTAAAGTTGCATTAATGAAAAAGAGACTGCATTCTTTCAAAATAAGGAAAACCATAGAGTAAGTGAATGGGTAGATGATGTGGACTCACTACTTGTTACATGAAAAGAAACCGTGTCCTAGTCATCAGTAATGACCATCAAAGTCAGAAACCAAACATCAATAACCAAATTACAAATCAAACATACCATCATCAAGTAATGCATTACCATTGTACCTAGCACCTAATTAGCAAAAAGAGTATAGAATTATACCAAACATAAGAGAATATAAAAGAAAGTGAAAGAGTATCCAAGAAATATTAAATATACTAACGATGGTGTAAAAAAAACTTAGAAAAGATCAATAATCGTGAAAAATAAAAAGTTGTAAGATAAATAATATGAAAACAAAAAGTTTTAGAACCAAAAATGTGTAAAACAAAAAGTCAAAATACACTTAAGAATCCTAGAAATTAGAATGGGGGTGACCCCCATGACTAAACATTTGGTCATGGCTAGGATTAATAAGTGGATGAATAGGATCCATTCATGTATGAAATGTTAGGGGTCTGTCATGCCCTAGCCACTGGGTGTTTATTGGTGGTATGGTGGTTGGGTAGAAAAATTGTTGATCACACACTTGATTATAGAAGGCATAGTGGGGCAAGTTAGATGATATGTGTACATTATGAGGGAAATCTAACCCACTATGACACCCTTGACTAGATGGTAGTATGCATGGATCTGTATGTCCCTTCACATTGGTGAATTCACTAGATGTTGGAGTGTGAGGTGGAGGCATGGATAAGGTAATAGGAGGCGTTGAGTTTGAAGAGGAAGGTTCATCACAGTGTTGGGCTTGTGCTAACTTGGAGGATGCAGTGGATTTAGAATCATGTTATCTCTTTCTACAACCATGCTTGAAGAAAGGATGCTTCCGATGTTGTGGAGGACTTCTACTATTGTTGATAGTAGAAGCACAAGTAATGTTCGTGGGTTGGTGTTGTGGTGCAAAACCTTTTGATACTACTGGTGGTGATGTAGGAGGAGGTGAACGATGAGAGTATTGAGAGTAAGGAGAAGTATAAGGAACATGAGGTGGTGATCTTGTAGGAGAGGACATGGGTTGATGATACGTGGGAGAGTGATAATGACGAGGTGAAGTAGAGGATGTTGATCCAGTTGAAGAAACATGGTGTTGAACATGATAAGTGATTGGTTTTAGATGGTATGAAGGGTGTGGCTAGTTTGGTGATGGCCTTCCCCATAACTTGGGGTTTTTCCATAGTGGTTTAGCACAATACTGAGGCTAGTAAGAATTTGCCCACAGATAGTACGATGAGTTATGGGGTTGCCCATAAAGTTGTGGAATAGGAATGCACCCAACCATGTACTTTTGTACAAAATATGGATGTAACATTCTTTCCCAATGCTCATGTAGATGTGACAAGATTGGGCATTAGCCTTTTGGGTGATCGTATAGGAAAAAAACGCATTCATACTTATGTTTTGTGGTCGAGCCCCTATCCTCATTTTGTTCAGTCCTTCTTTCTGATTGTCGAATGGTATTTTGTCCTATTTCTAGGTTTGATATCCTTTGTTTGTTTTGGTTATCAAAGTTATCTTGCGTGGGGCTCCCTCTAATAATGTCTGCATATTCTCTACATTTTTCATGTACCCACTTGGTCATCTTGATGATCTTTGCCTTGATTTCATCTGGTGATTTTTGTATTGGCAAAGGTAGGGATGGTTTCACCTCCTTGAGGTGAGTTGATTTTTCCTCTTTATGATTATGGACCTTTGTTACTTCAAGAGTTTGGTCATGTTGAGATTTTTCAACACTCTCTCATTTGGCTATTTCTCCTTCTTCTTTTGCTACCCACTTAATAAGCTCTTGGAATTGATGGGTTCATAGTTCATATAGATGACCTAGGGCATACATCCTTAGGGTCTCCCTTGTTTCATTACGGAGCCCATCCATGATGTGATACGTTAGCCTTTCCTCAAAGAACTCATGGTTTTGGAATTTTTTTAACAAAGAGTAATATCTTTCCAAGGCCATGTCCAAGGGTTCATGTTACCCTTATTTCCACTCTTGGATTTGTCTCCTCAAGGCTGACACTCTTTCATAGGTTTGATATCTTTCATTGAAGAGTTTTGCCATTGTAGGCCAACAGTGAATTGATTTCAGCTTTAAAGACCTATACCATACTTTTTCTTGGCCAACGAGTATCATAGGAAAGAGCTTAAGTCTTTGCCACCCATTATCAATATTGTTTCATGCACAAGCATCATAGAAGGCTTGTAAATGATGTTGTGAATCTAAATCATAGCTTCTGAAAACTTGGGAAAGTTGTTTAAATCAAGCCTAGGTAGATAACTTTCCTTATGATGCCTACAAGATATTTGAATGACCTCTTGTATATGCATTAGGCTCTTAGTGGCTAGCAGGGGTTCATCGTCACTAAGTAGGTTATGAGTTTGTGAGTTAGGACAATGTTGTCTTTCTTCATGGTGGCATTCTTGACTTTGCCATGGGTTCAATTTTTATTTCTACGTTAACTCCTTGAGGAATAGTCTTCCATGTCACAACTTGACATTGAAAGAGTAGAGAAAGAGAGGGAACTGAAAAACTCATCATGACTTTTGTAAGTCTCCCAATCATCCCTTGATGTACTCTTGCTACCCATTGAGAAGGTCCTAGGCCTTATAGGCCTTCTCATTCTAGGGGATGTCCCCATCTTCACTAGAGGTGTCTAAGTTGGATGAAAAAGTCCTTGAGTATCCTTGGGGTTTCTATGAACATATGAAACTCCTGCATAAGATTGAGTACTCCAAAGTTCTTCATTAGGTCTCCAATGAATTTTCTCACTAGATGTTGTGTTATCACTATCTTGCAAAAGAGACATGGTTGTGAATTATGTGTGACTTAATTAAATGTAATTTCTTTATTTGAAAGATATATTGTTAATACCCTATTACAACGATCTTGTATGATATAACTAATCTCGATAACTAGCACCATCCCTGGCAATGGTACCAATGATAAGCGGTGAGGTACCCCTATGCTCATCCATACGAATATGAGCGTGTATGTGTGATTCCGTTGAACTCCACAGATGGACTAGTTATGGCACCTAGAAAATTATATATTGATTGCAGTTCACTGTCTTCCCACCTGGACTAGTATTTGCTTTGTCACGTATGGTTTAGTCTAGAGTGAGGTGTATGATGTGATTCTAAACAAGGCTACTCCTAGAGACAATGGGAAACAATCTTGATTAAGCCAATAGGCAACATAAAGTAAAATCTAAGCTAGCCTAAGTGTGATGAGCATCCATCCTTAATCATTCGTATGCATCTTGGACCTTGTGTACTACTTCTGGGATTTCCAAGCACACATTACTTCAACACTACTAGATACGCTACTAGGTTGCCAAGTACTTACACTTAAATGTTTGTGATTAACTCGTACTCATTCCTCATTAGCAACAAGAAGTGTAATTAATGATAAAGGAAATATTAACTAGATAGACAACAATAAATAATCAAAAATTAAAGTAAATAAAAGCTAAGTGAATAAGAATGAAAGTGAGAGTAATTAATTGCTAAGTCGACTATGGTCTAATCTAGCCTAACAAAAGTAACTGTTCCCACTTCCTGGACACATCTTAAACTTCGTGCAAACACTGCTAGGCTATCAAATGCTAATCATTTCTGAGCTACCAAGTGTCACACATATGCTCGGAGGGGTCGTGCTTGTGTAATTTAATGATTTGCTTAATTGATCAAAATGAATTCCTGCACTAATAACATGAATGTAAAGTGCATAAAATGAAATAAAATAAAATAAATGCATAAGAAAACAAATCTCAAGTGCTGCAAGGATGAATCAAAGAGCTCATCTTTATTGCCAACACAATGTTGTGCTTAGGTAAATTAATGCTTGAATAAAGATCTGTCCACACTTAGACCTCCTGTTGTAGGCGCTTGGAAAATATTCTAACTTTCGAATGGACAAACTACAAGAGTTTCCCTACTTGACTCCTAAAAAAATTTCTCCCAATTATGCACCTGGGTATTGTATTTATAGACTTGGGAGTAACTGCTCTAATAATTAGAGTAACTGCTCTAATAATTAGAGTAACTACTCTAATAATTAGAATAACTACTATAGTAACCACTAGAGTAACCACTCTTATAATTAGAATAACTGCTAGAGTAACCACTAGAGTAACTACTCTAATAATAACCGCTCTAATTGATGAGAGCGGTTACTCTAATAATTAGAGTGGTTATTATTAGGGTGGTTACTCTAATAATTAGAGTGGTAATTATTAGAGAAATTACTCTAATTATTAGAGTGGTTATTATTAGAGGGGTAGTTTCTCTAAAATTAGAGTGGTAGTTTCTCTCTAAAATTAGAGGGGTAGTTTCTTTAAAATTAGAGTGGTAGTTTTTGTAATTATTAGAGTAGTTGCTCCCAAGCCTATAAATACAGTTCCCAGGCACACAATAGGGGAGTCAAGAAGAAGAAGAATTCAGAAGAGGAAGTCTTTTAGGAGTCAAGTAGCGCAACTCTAGCTAAGTGCCCACAACAGGAGGTCTAAGTGTGGACAGATATTTATTCGAGCATTGTGTACCTGAGCACACCTTGTGTACGGTAATAAAGACGAGCTCTTGGATTCATCCTTGCAGCACTTGAGATTTGTTTTCTTACTCATTTCCTTTATGTTATTTTTCTTCTGCATTTATTTTATTTTATTATTTTATTGTATTTTATGCACTTTACATTTTTGTTATTAGCACACACAGTACGATCACTTTGAGCATGCGTGTAATACTTGGTAACCCAGTAATGATTAGCGTTTGGTAATCCCAGTAGTGTTGCACTAGTTTAGGATGTGTACGGAAAGTGAGAATGGATACTAGTGTTAGGATTAGTTTAAAGCCTAGTTAATCAGTAGTTAAGTTAAATTAGTCACTTAGTTATCTCTCTCTTTCCCTATTAGCACAAGACATAAAAACATAAAAGCTATAAAAATCATATGCCTCAAGCTTACTTAACCATGCAATCGTGACATACAAGTAAGTTTTGGAAGACAATGATTGATTAACCTTGAGTGTTCCATTAGGGTGCATAAGCACTTAGTCCTTGGAGTTTGACTAGATTGCACGTGAAATGCTCGTATTCGTATGGTTGAGTGTAGGGGTACCTTACCTCTCATCACTAATAATTAGAGTAACCACTTCATCACTTGATATTTAGGTATTAACAATTATAAACATCTTAGTTGTTATAACTTATTAGATAAGGAACCATAGAAATAAGAAAGTTAAATTTGAAAAAGAGCATCAAGGAGGAATTTTAACAATGAAGGAAGCATCATATAAATCCTCTGCTACTTTTAGTACCTATGATCATGAAAACCTTTAATATAGGAGGCTTGATGATCCCAGAGTTAAAGATCTTGGTGGATCAATTTAAGGATTTGTCTTTTAGTCTAAAGATAAGATTATAGGAATTACTACAACATATCAAGTACATTTTGATAGATAAAAAGGGCTTCATTAGCGGAAAATCGCATCCAAAAATTCATCATAGACTCATAGAAATCTTTCCATGATTAAATCATGAACCATTTAGAGGTTAATTAATGATACTAGTAGGAGATCTTGTTTAACTTTCTTCAATTAAGTAATGCCTACCATATAGAGATAGCTAAATTCTAGCCTAGCTATGAAAGATCTCTTTTTAAGTCACTATCATACTTGACATGATGTACAAGAAAGATGTGAAGAACCCAAATTAGCACCAATTCAAGTAGTAGCTTGTGAACATCTAAAACAACATTGTAATTAATGATGACTAGGAGTTGCTAATGATGAGGCCCAATGTTATTAGCAAATCAAGTGGGTGGGATAAGCTCAAAGATGCACTACATCTTTACTTGATCAAAAGGAAGGTGAATGTACACAACCTAATCAAGGTGTAAATCTTGAACAAGCCAATTCCTAGATGCATTATTGAAGTTGGATCAGTGACAATGACAATCATGCAAATCGATGATGATTGTGACCTAGAACAAGAGGCAGCCACTTTTGGGGGTGCAATTATTATGTTGACATATTATACATGGACATAATTAAGGTTGATCAATGGTACCATGGGAACAATTGTAATAATCATCTATGTTGAAAACATAGCATATTTGTAACTATTGTACTACATTATCATCAACTTTCCAAAATACTAGGGCTCACCATTCAAGCAACTCAACATAGTGTTCATTACCATGTTTATAAAGAGGTAGTTGTCCTTATAGCTTGCACAATTACTAATGATTTGAAATCATAAGGACTAACACTCCTCAGAGCAATCATTAACATAGGAATCACAAAGACTTCAACATTTACATTCATGGCTCTATCTCAAGTCAGATCATTATGATGTCTAAAGATATTCCCACCCTTCAACAAGAAGAGAAATAAGAAAATAAGAAAGGGAGCTAACATAAAAGCCAGAATTGATGAGAAATATAGACTAGCATCATTCGGAGTATACATGGAATTAACCTCATGGAATCCATTAGCTACATCCAACAATGTTGAAGTTACCACCAATTTTGAATTAGTAGCAACATTAATGCAAAGAACACCTTTAGCATAATAGCCAATGTTGAACTCACAATTAGCATCACATGCAACTACAAATAATAGTATAGTAGAAATTGTCAAAGATATTATAAGCCTCTTGACAACAAATCCCTCATTTATTATGGCACTCTTTTCTAAATAAGTTTCCTTTCTTGTCATTCCAAATATAAATCTACATGTAAATTTTATACAACATTACCTAGTTGATGTACATGTTTTAAATAAAAAAGTTACTTCAACATATATGTTCTACATGTAAATTCTATATGACAACACCTACTCCATGTACATCTCTTAAATAAAAGTTTTAACGCATTATGTATATTCAATTATTTTAAAAAATATATTTATTTTTACAACATTTTATATCATTTAAATCAAAAAAAATTTCCAGCTTTCATTTCAAACCAACATTCTTCTCTTAATGTTGCTAGCATCAAATGTAGCTTACATAGTTGACTTTTCATCCTCACAAACTAAAAGCTTCAAACACTAAGGATTATCTTAGATATTAACATACTATACATCATACATATGTTATATTATTGATACTAACATTTACTATCAATTAATATTAATAATGCAAGCATTTATTTTGAGTTTAGGTTAACATTTTATTCTTAGCATAACATTGAACACATCTCACCATTTATCTATAAGCTTAAAATATCTACGTCACACATGTCACATGCCATAATTCCTACCAAATCGTTGTGTTTAATTGATGTAACTAAACTCTGAACTTTTATTATATATATATGTATGTATCAACACATTGCTTCACACCCGTATGCCTCACTCATGAATAACGACGAAGTAATTACAAATCTCCATTTCCATTACTAACATTGCCCTCACTGAATACTACAAAAAAGGTTATATAACATGATGGCATCAACAAGTATCAATATACATGATTTAATTGATGAAGAGATAGCTACATAATCCCTATATTTAATGAAAATTAGCATATAGAACGTACAATAGTACAAAACTGTGGAAGTCATAATGTAGCTTACTAACTCAAATGTCTATAAATAGAAATGCAAATATTGCTAGTCATTGTTGATTATAGGAAAATAGTTTAATGTATCACATACCCAGTATGCATAGATGTACAAACTATTATAAAATATTTGCATTAAAGATAGCGTTATATGGATATTAATGAATCCATACCACTTGATCCATAGCTAAAAGGATAATTATTGTATAATTTGACATAGTATTTTCATTCTATATGAAAGTTCATCATGTCATTACTACTATCTTAGCTATCTTTAGCTATAAGGTCAAGAAGATATCAAATACATTATTGTCTAGAGACATTGATATTTTTTATATCCTCTCAACCTTATAAGTAAATATAGCTAAGCTAGTAATAATTATGAATAAGAATGTCTTGTCTTGCTCTACACATACATCGATACACAAAGTGTCTTCATATCTATGGTTTCAAGTTAATATATAACCAATGCATCTCCCTTGCTCTTTAAAAAGCTCAAGTAGTTAATGAAGATCTTAGGTACTTAATGGAAAACCAATTGTTCCACTTAGATTAATAAATTTCTTATTATAATTGACATATATAAGAAGAACTATTTTTCTTACTATGCATCTCTTGTGCTAATTTCCAAAATTTCAAAGACTTATTGAAAAATTTTAAGACACAAATGACAAACCATTTAATCATTGAATTTTAATTCCTCAAATTATTGGTAATTGGTACCTTTTTCAACTATTAATATATCCAAGCCTTAATTTTTTTATAGAAGCAAGGCTATAGCCCTTCATCAGAAAAGATAGATTAGGCCACCTAGTATTTTGAAGGTAAAGCTTTATGCTAGGACTACATTGAATTTACAAATAATGATATTCAAGTTGGATAGATTGAAAGACATATTAAGGTTGACTCTAAGTTCAATCATTTTAATCATCTTGCTCTAATACCATATAAATTTAAGCATTGTTGGGAGCATGATATGTTATTTCCTTTAAAAAATTCATTACTACATGTTTATGTATCATTGATATTTATTCATATTTCATGTACATCAGTGCGACAAGGTTGTCCCCTTGCCCCCTATCTCTTTATCATCGCCGTAGACTTTCTTTGTCATTAGATTAATGTGGACATTCAAACAAAAGTTCTCACTGGGGTTTGCCTATCTTCCTTTCAACAATAGCTCCTCAATATGCACTTCGCTGATGACTCTTTCTTTCTAGTTTAAAACACAGCCACCAATTTGCACCGCCTCTTATCAAGGGTGGAGCAATATTGTACACTCTTAGGTTCCACTATAAATTAGAATAAATCCTTTGTTTATAGCTTTTCAGGCAGTTACAACCATGTGACCAACTATAACTGGAAGTGGCTCTAGGATCAAGACATTGTTAAGATTCTGGGGATCCCTTTCCATTTTAGAGGTTCAACCTCTACTCTCTGGGAGCAAGTCATTTTTCAGATTCAAAAGAAACTTGATAAATAGAAGACTAAACCCCTCACACTTGCGGGTAAATACCTTGTTTGTCAGTCCATATGTGCATCCACCCATGTGTATTACTCTTCATGTTGGGCCCCCTCCCAAGCTGCCTACCAGAAGCTTGAATCGTTATTTCGCGACTTTATGTGTTCCTCCAAAGATTCTCAGAAAGGATTTCATCGAGTCGCTTGGAATATTGTTACTCTCCCCAAGAATAAAGGTGGCTTAGGTCTTTTGAACTCCTATAAGCATGGAATTACCCTGGTTGCTAAGTGGTTGGTTCAACATTTAGATGCCTCAGACATCATTGGGACCCTCCTCCAATTAAGGCTTCATTAAGCATTTCCTAAAAAAAAGCCCTTTTGGAAAGGCATCCATTTTGTCAATTGGATCTTTTCCCCCCTCACTATCATTCTTCCAAGTTCTCATGTTTTCAAAAGCATCTAGAGGGCCTGGAAAATTCTACACAATTACATTGACTGGACTAATGTTAAGATCAACCCTACTATCCTCTCTAGATTGTGTTTGTGGTGGTTACCTCTGTCGCCCGCTCCCCTTGCC
>MNCI01002736.1:456501-474381 GCA_015680685.1 Gnetum montanum | reverse complement strand
GGCCCATGATATATCGCATACGTGATATCGCGGCCCATGATATATCGCATACGATATATCGCATACACGATATCGTGGCCCATGATATAACGTGGGTGCCTTAATGCGACCGCCAGTAATATGAGCAATTTCATGTCTCATCAACAGTCATTCGCACATTGATGTTACAGTGCAAAGCCCTTTTCAAGGCCTTCAATGGCTTAATGGGGTTAAACTCTTACCCTACCGACCATCTATCCCCTTTCATCTTATGCACAACCCATTTGAGGTCATTCAATGTTGTAATAAGCATTGGCACAAACACGAGTTAGTATCATTTTGGATCCCTATCTTCCAAAATATTTGAAACCTTCTGACCCTCCCCAAAATTAAAAAGTTCCTCTAGTGTCTCCTCCACCATGGTCTACCTATTGGTAAATGGTTAGAATATCTAGGAATTCCCAATCCCAATTGCCCTCTCTATGGTGGACAAGATGACTTTGTCCATGTGTTTTGGCTTTGTCCCTTTGCTCAGCATGTGTGGAAGTGGGCTTCCATAGTTTTTCCTTCATACGAGCTATCTCAAGAGGATGTCATATTCGGATTTTTAAACATTACTTCTGCTAATCTCAAGTTTCTATGGAAATTTATTAGGCCTACTATTTTATATTATATTTGGAAGTGAAGATGCAATGTTATATTTCAAAGGATTGATTATTCTAATAAATGTTTGCTCACCAGGTTGGAGAAGCTGCAGATCTTTGGCCTCATTCATTTCCAACTCACATCTCAAGCATCCAAGTTCAATCTGGATGGACATCAGTTGGTTCATCTCTTGCAGCTGTGGGAAAGACTTGTGCATTCCAGTAACACTCATCATCAGTAATCTCTACCAGGAAGCTTTTCATTTTTGTTGTGAGGAGTCACCATTGGAACTCTCTCTATCCTTAATTGAGAGCTTTTTTATTCCTTATCTAATTCTTTGTCCTTCTATCTTGTAAAGAGTCAGCATGGGTGGTCGTTTGGTGGTGCCCCAATTTGGGCTTCCTCCCTTAACACTTGTTTATTTATAAGGCTGGTCCTGAGTTTCTTGCATAGTGCTCTTAGCTTCCCCTTTCCCCTTAACGCTATGACTTGTTTAGGTTACTGTAACTGATACACTGTTAATATTAATAGAACTTCTTTTCAGGGTCCAACATCCCCCCCATATTTCATGTACATCTTAGAATGACTAATTTAGGTTGCTTTCCAATAATGTTATAGGTGGTAATATTTAATGTAGCTATTTGTTTTTGCTAAGTGTTCACTTAGTAGTAATCTAGTAAAAATAAAATGATATTTTATCCAATCTTTTTGTATATTGAGAGCATCAACAAGGAGTATGTTGGATTCAATTTATTTTTGGGTTTGTTTACAGATTCATTTCCTACCAAATAAGTTAAAATAGGTAGACAAAATTAAGCCTAAATACAAAATACTTTTGTTATTAGAAGTTGAAACCATTTCTCATTTTATAGCAAATACTTCTAATTTCTTTTCATTTTAATTTAATAAATATAGCAAAAATTATGTTAGTAGCTTAAGATAAAGGATGATTTTATAAATGAGTTCTATGGTTCAATAAACAAAATACTTAAGAGCATATTCTTTATTTTAATCCTAAGTTGCAAAATAGTGAAACAAATAGTATTTTAAAAACTTTGAAAAAGTTGGAAGAAATGAATCATTTTTATACTTGAACAGTACTAGAGTAGGCTTTAATTCAAAAGTAAACTATTTAATGCTAGAATTCTTTACTATTTGTAATGCATAATTAGTAGAGTAACAATGCTTCAGATCTAAGAGTTGAAACAAGTAAATGGCCCAAGATTCTCCTAAATAACAAATACACCAATAATGCAATATAAAATATTTGAAGATGAACATCATGTCTTTTTTTTTTAAAAAAATTCATCTAACAATATTAAAATTAACTACCATATTACAATTACAAACTTAATTGATTTATTAAAAATGCAGGTAATTTTGTTATTAATATTTTAAAAATTATACTAATTGATGAATTATCAGTTGGCTGGGTTATCTACTAAGAAGTCAATTTTTTGGTTGGCTTCAATATCTTAGCCCCAATATCCTAGCCCTGATATCTTGGCTTTGATATCTTAGCCTTGATAAAAATTCCCCAATAATAAGGTCCTCATAACTAGGCCCCGTTGATGTGGTCTATTGTGTCAATTGGGCCCCATTGACTAGGCTCCATCGATGCAGTCTATTGCATCGACTAGGCCCCATCAACTAGGCCTCATTAACTAGGCCCCATCAATGTAGTCTATTGCATTGACACGGCCTCGTCAACGCAGTGTCTATTTTCATCTATAAATACATGCTCACAGTCATGTTTATGCAATTCTTTGGTCAATAGAGTAGCTGAACTCTTGTAGTTTTATTTCATAATATTAGAGAATAGTGAGTGAGTGCCCATAGTGTTGATCTAAGTCAGTTGTATGGTGTCTTATTCAAGTGGCAATGTACCTGGACACATTTCATGAACAACAATAAGATTTAGATTGATTCTTATTCATTGTAGCACTTTCACTTAGATTAAATTTATTTTTAATGCAATTTATATTTCATGTACTTAGTTAATATTTATGTTTCCATGCATGTTAATGAATTGGTGGAATGAGTGCAACTAGGTTTGAGCATAAACACTTATTTGCTTGGTAATCCCAACATTTGGTTTGCCTAGTAGCATAGCACATGGTAATCCCAGTAGTGGATACATGGGTTTAGGACATGTACGAAAAGCTGGGAATGGACACTCATCACTAGTAGGCTATTTTAAACTTTACTTTATGTTTTTAATTAGATTAAGTAATTGGTTTTTCTAGTATCATTAGGAGTAGCATTAGGCTGAAACAACATCCATTATCATATGCCTCACTATGGACTAAATCATACGTGACAAAACTACCACTAGTCCAAGTGGGAAGACTTGTGATCAAGACATAACAATCTAGATGCACAACTAGTCCCATCCATAGAATTCAACAAATTGCATGTGAATGCTTGTGATTTATATGGTTGGGTACCTCACTGCTCATCATTGGCGCCATTGCTGGGGATGGTGCTAGTTATCTAGATTAGTTATATCATACACGATCGCTGTATACACATTAACAAACTATCTTTGGGAAAATACTAAGTCACACACATCATACACCAACAACAATGTCTCTTTCACAAGGAAGCCATAATGCATCGTATGAAGAGAACATTCATTGGAGAACCAATGAGATATATGTTGAAGAAAATTAGAGTGACCAACCTCATTGTGGGTTTCATATGTTCATGACCACCTTGACTATACTTGAGAACTACATTCACCTAAGGTGGACAATCCTAGAAAAGATGAAGTAAGTCTTAGATTAGGGGAGGCCTCAAGGCTTAGGACCTCCTCAAAACCTGAAAAAGATAAATCAAGGGACTATGAGGAATACCATTGAAGCCATGGAAATCCTCCCAGTTCCTCATCTTCCTCTTTGTATTCAACATCTAGTTTTGATGAAGATGAATGTAGGTATAGAGACAAAGCTCCACTATGGCGTCAAAATAAGGGTAGAAATCAAAACCATAGGAAAAATCAAAGATCTCAACATGAACACATCCAAAACTACCACAATTGGGCAAATAGAAATAGCAAATTTCACCACACCACGTTTGATGATGATGAACCTGTTAAGGCCAACCTCACCCATGCTAGGCATGGGGCCTTGATCAACAGTTGCTATGAATGTAGCCAACCAATTCCAATTCTAGAGAGATCAAGAGTGACATCAACATGAATTTTAGCATTCATCATCATCATAAATTTTATCATTAGTATTCCTAAAACTATGAGAGCAAGGGGCCGAGCCTCTTCTCAGATGCGTGGCGGTGGCACGTGACATGGTGCTGGAGCGGCACCAACAGTAGCTCCATTCCTTTCTTTAATAAAAACAGACATGTAGACGTTGCTAGAAATGACGGGTACTGTGCAGCAGACGCCCTCTCCTAACAGACAGACGTGTAGCAACATCCGGGAAACCAACTAGCACTAGTTTTCTTGGTGGGTAGTGGCCAGTCAGAGGACGATGAAGCCTGGGACGGTCTATGGTGAGTCTCCCGGTAACTACGACAGCTTCTTTTCTCCTTCTCTTTTGCCCAAACGGCGGCAGGGAAGCATGGTAGTCTTTCACGTGCGCAGGCAGAGCTTTTTATCTGACGACGGTAGGCAACCAACGCTTGACAATGGCGGTTGATGCATCTGCACGCGTCAGAAATACGTAAGATGCATCTGCACGCGTCAGAAATACGTAAGAACGCATTCATCGAAGGTGGCCAACGGTGGCTTCCTTCTTGACATACAAACGGCACATTGGAGATAGTGAGCAACCCGCGGTGGTGGAGGTGGCAAAGAACCTCTACGTTTCGGTGATTTTAGCAGTCACGTTTCTCTCTCTTGGACAAACGTGGGATCCATTTTCCTTTTTCCACATTAACTAGTGGCTATGAGCAGCATTGTGGTAGTGTCCACAATAGACCAGCAGCAGCGATACATAAAATTTGAATTTTTGTTTTGAATTGTTTATGGTCCTTTAAAATTGCACAAATATTTAATTTTGATTTTAGTTATTTTACCGTGTTTTTCAAAAGATAACAGAACCCTCCTAAAATTAAATTTAAGTTTTCAATATTTTGTTTAAAATATTATTGTAATTGTTTTGTCACAACAATTATCCCTAAATTTGTGGAAGGCTATTATTCTGATCCACAACATCACTTACAAGCCTTCCATGATGCTTGTGCTTTGTAAAATATCAAAAATAAGTGGCAAAAGCTTAAGCTCTTCCCTAGGACACATAGATGAAGTTGAAAGTTGGTATAGATCATTGGAACCAAGTTCCATCCACCAGTGGTCCACAATGCTAGAACTTTTCAATGAAAAATACCAAACCTATGCAAGAGTGTCCAACCTAAGAAAACAAATCCAAGGGCGGAAGCAAGAAAATCATGAATCCTTGGATGTGGCCTTGGATAGATACTAATCGCTACTACATAGATGTTTTGGCCATGATTTCTCTCAAAAAGAGCAACTTTTCCACATCATAGGTGGGCTTTGTAATGAAACGAGGGAGATCCATGGGATGTATGCTCAAGGTTGATTATATGAACTAAAAGCCCATCAAATATAAAGGCTAATCGAGCATGTGGCAAAAGAAGAAGAAGAGATGTGTAAATGAAAGAATGTTGAGAAATATCACTAGGACCTAACTCTTCAAAAGAAGAGGGTCCATATCTATGATGAGAACAAAGAGGCAACTCTCGATGAGGTGATTTCACAACAAACCTACTAATGCAACAATCTCTTGATGAACCCCAGGCAAGGCTAGATAAGTTGTTAGAGCAGATAAATGAAAAAGCTATAACTTTCATAGAAACTATAGAGGAGAAGGTAACAAAAAATGAATTAGGTGATCATAATAAATGGAGGAAGAAGAACCAAGAAACAGCTAGGAACACTTATTGGCAAATAGGAAAAATGACTGTAAAAGAAGAGGTTATAGACTCAACCACAAAAGGAGATGATGGATGTGACATCCACCTATATGACCATCCAAAGGGCTATTGCCCAATCATGTTACATCTACATGAGTATTTGGCTTATGCATTGAATCCCAAGTTTGTACAAAAGAAAATTCCTAGAAAATTACCTTTTTCACAACATAATTATAGACAGTCCTACACCCAACCATACCATCCTAGTGGGACTTCTTACCAGCCTCAACACTATGATCCAATGCAGTGGAAAAACCCACAGTTGTGGGGGAGGCCATCATCAAACTAGCACTACCCTTACTACTAGCCAAACCCATATGGGTATTATGTTCAACAACCTATTTTCCTAATTAGTTCTACTTCCTCTACTTCAAATCACTACTACCATTCTCTTGAATATCATTGTGGCATGACATATTTTGAAGGATCACCACCTCACACCTCTCATCCTTCATCAGATCCTTAATATTCTCATACTTTCCTCTATCATATGTCACCACCAGCAACACAAGAAGGTTCAACATCATGACATCAATGAGAGAATGTCATTTGTGCTACAAACATACACAGAAATGATAATGCTAGGAGATCTCCACCACAATCTTAGAAATGCCCTTTATTTAGAATAGTTCCCATGCATAAGCACAACACTTGTGGACCTACTAACTCATCCAAACTAGCACAATGCCAATCAAGTGTAACATCCTTCCTTTCACAATCAATATTCTCTAATCCTACACAAAGGCCAACATCCAACATTGCTCTAACACCTAATAAAAATGATGAACTTATCACTATGGAAAGACAAAAGAATCCATGCATTACCACTAATAGTAAAGGATGTAGTTGTGGGCCAAAAATTCAAAATATTAACATGGCTCACAACAAAGTTTAGGAGAAGGTGTGTGAGCAAAGACCAATCTACGTAGTAGCCACTAAACCAAAAGACATCTAGTGGCTTGAAAATGAAAATATAAAGTTGTCTCAAAGATGCATAGAGATAATTGATTTGCTTATTAGTTTTAGACATAAGAAAATAGACCAAACAGAGGACTTAAATGCATATATCTTACACTCTAATTATACACCAGAAAAGGATATTAAACATGGAGACTTGGGGATTAAAATAAAAAATCAAGAAGAAGAAGCAAATACATTTGGATCCCCCAAAACAAAAATACCTTCAAATGTAGATGAAGATATGTCTCAGAATGATCCAAATGAGACTTTCACCAATGTTAGATGTGCTACCACATGATTAATTAAATTAGTAATAATGATAGATGGAAAACCAATGATGTATAACCAAGGAATTATGTAGTCCATCTCTCAAATGTGTAGACATAAAATTACTCATGGGAGAAATGCTCCATCTTGGTTCAAGACTAATAAGTGTTTTTCACCTTGTTTTTATTTGACAATTTTTTATCATTTTCTTGTTTCTTCCAAAATTTTTTGATTCTTCATATGTTTTCCATTTCTTAATATTTTTCTTTTCTTTATATTTTTCTCTTTTTTTGAGTCATTCCCTTTGTGTTTAATGAATGTATTTCATGTTTTTGTTAATAATGAATGCAAAAATCAATGCTATGTGTTGGGTTTTTGTGCTATGTTATCAAGATAGGTAATTGTGTAAAACAGTGAGACCACCTCATCCATCCCTCCAATTCTTTGAATAAAAGGTCATTTTCATGGAAAAACTTTGGTTCTTATTTCATGAAACTAAAATTAATTAATGATCATTGTACCTTGAAGAAAGAGGGAATGACCAAAGTGGGAATGGTAAGGGTGTGACCTCAAGGGGACTTGTTGGATTTTCTTCTTGTCTTCCTTCATGTGGTTTATGACTCCCTTGGCATGTATCATCACTCCTCCATCAACCAAAAAAGGAAGCTTTGTCTTTGCATGGTGTGGTTCCCATTTCAATAAAAAAAGAAGAAAAAGAAAAAAGAAAAAACAAAAGTAAAATAAAAAATAAAAATAAAAGAAAAAAATACAAAAAGAAAAAAGAAAAAAAGGGAGAAAAAAATAATTATGTAAATTCAAAGCATACCCCTTAAACACAATAATGGGCTACAAGCACTCATTATGGGGTTGGAAAGACATGTTACCCATGCATGAAGGTGCCCCTCTAACTAAGGCCCTTCCTTCCTTATTCTCTTTTCTTCTCTTTTTGGAGTGATGATTGTTCATTGAGGTGGTTGTGGACTCATGGTGGTAGGTAGAAAGGAACACATCAATGTGAGGTTACTATTCATGGTATGGACTTGGTCTGAACTTGGATAGATAGGCATGCTGATCATTTTAATCACATTTATTTCAAGAACCTATTGTGAACATGGTCATGTACCTTACATCCTGATCTTTGTAATCCCTTCTCATCCCATTATTCACCTCACTATTACATACAATTATGAACCTTTTGGTCTTGTGTAGTATAATGCAAGATCCCAACCATGGAAATTTTGTGTTGTTTGGAATAAAATCATGGTCTACATTTAACTTCGTAGTGTCCACAAACATCTATAGAAGTGGTTATGTAAGGGCATTATGGTAGGAGCCTACTTTGGGAAGGATCCACTTGCATAACTTTTGATGATCATGGCTTTGAACTAACCTTCACATCTTCTATAACATCAATGAAAGTTTCTTTGAATTTATGCATAATTTTGGGACTACTTCTCATTACTTTCAATTACTTTTTTCCTTTTTTCCTACTTTTCATAGCCATCTTTTGAATTAGACCTTTGGTTTCAATTGTTTAAAAACTTGTATGCTTTGAGAGTCATGCTTATTAGTTATGGGGGCTAGGGATGTCTGCTTTGAAATTTTTCTAACATCCTATTTCAAACATCATGGTAACTAATAGTAATTGATCAAAAATAATATGAACAACTTGATGATTTTAGTTACCTCATAGCCTTTGGCATAGTATGCTATCATCACCTTGTGCTTAAATGAAACTAAGCAATTTGAGAAGGGTTAATTATTAAGTAAAATTTTCCAAAACTAATGTTGATCCTTTGGTGACTATAGGTGATGGTAAAGAAACGCCTAAGGAAGAAGATCTTTTGCCAAGCACGAAAACGAAGCTAAGAAGGGGATAATGGAGGATATGACCATGAACAAATTATAGCACATAAAAGATAGACACTCAAGCATTGCAAGTTTGCTAGATCCATGTGACGATGAGAAGAAATTTCAATCCATCCTTCAAGAATGTTCCACATAACTAGAGAAGCATTGACATAACAATTTGGGTTGAAAGTCTGCCATCACTAGCAGCAATAAGAAGAATAATCTTTAGCAGGTTCTTGAAGACCTCTGCAAATTTTGTAATGTTCAAAATCTATCTAGTCTTTTTGTCACTTTGTCGTTTTATATTCATCCACTTGAATAAAATTTTGTAATGCGGCACTCAGAGTCAGTCAGTAATTAGCATTAGTCAATAATCCATCATTCCCAATTTTTTGTAAAGAAAGCTCGATCCTATCCTATTAACTCAAGGACAAGTTTTTATGTAGTCATGTGAGTATGATGAATCATCAGTTGGCTAGGTTATCTAATAAAATGTCAACTTTTTGGTTGCTTTGATATCTTAGCCGCAATATCCTAGCCCTGATATCTTGGCTCCTATATCTTAGCCCCAATAATAATGGCCCAATAAGAAAGCCCTGATAACAAGGTCCCAATAACTAGGCCTCATCAACTAGGCTCTGTTGATGCAGTTTGTTACATCGACTATGCCCCATCAACGTAGTCTATTGCATCGACTAGGCCCCATCGACGCAATCTATTGTGTTGATGCAGCCTTGTCAACGTATTGTCTATTTTTGTGTATACATACATGCTCACAACCATGTTTATGAAATTCTTTGGTCAATAGAGTAGCCAAACTCTTGCAGTTTTATTCTGTAATCTTAGAGAACAATTAGTGAGTGCCCATAGTGTGGATTTCAGTTAGTTGTAAGGTGTCTTATTTGAGTGGCAATGTACTTGGACACATTCCATGAACAGTAATAAGATCAAGATTGATTGTTATTCATTTTAGATTAAATTTACTTTTAATGCAATTTATATTTCATGTACTTAGTTAATATTTATGTTTCCATGCATGTTAATGAATTGGCAGAATGAGTGCGATTGGTTTTGCACATAAACACATATTTGTTTGGTAATCCTAGCATTTAGTTTGCCTAGTAGCATAGCACTTGGTAATCCTAGTAGTGGATATGTGGGTTCAGGACATGTACAACAAGCTGGGAATAGACACTCATCACCCATAGGCTAGTTTAAACTTTACTTTATGTTGTTAATTAGAATAAGTAATTGATTTCTCTATTATCATTAGGAGTAGCATAAGGCCGAAACAACATTAATTATCATATGCCTCACTGTGGACTAAACCATACATGATAAAGCTACCACTAGTTCAAGTGGAAAGATAGCGAACTACGATCAAGACATAACGATCTAGATGCACAACTAGTCCCATCCATGAAATTAACTAGATTGTGCATGAACACTTGTGATTTGTATGGTTGGGCATAGGGGGTACCTCGCCGCTCCTCACTAACATACATTTTTACTATTAAAAAAATATGAAGGGTTTACAAACATGGTAAAATTTTAGTTTCAATTTTATTTTTAACCTTTAAACATATTTTTCATTAATTTTATAAACTTTACTTTCCATATAAATTACTATATACTATCAAGGAAGAGAATTTATACATATTTCATTCTTAAAAGTAGTGTAATGTCTAGTTAAAATGATTAAAATTAAATAAAATTATTATGACACTATTGCTAGATGTTATTTTTCTTAAAGATTCACTATAAAAGTTATTTTTAGTTAGTAATTTGCAATTATAAATGCACATACAATTAGTAATTACTTTACAGTTTTCCTTCATTACCTCATCATATATATAATGAAATATATGACTAATCATTACTTTTTATAAACATGAAAAAATATTATCATCCTCAAACCTAATATATAATGAAGCTTCTAAAAAATGTATTTAATAAATTGTAAATCAACTATGATACATGATTATCTTTAAAAGATAAGTGTTGTAATAATTACAGCAAATTCCATATGTCATGTTATCAAAATTTTTAGCTAAAGATAAATTATTCACTTCAAAAAAAGTTAACACAAGACCACAATATCTTCAATATGATATCTAGAGTTATTAATGTACATAGAATTAGTGTGCTTTGCATATCTTTGATGATTCAATACAATGCTTTTTAATATAAGCTAGCAAATATTGAATGTATCAGTGAAGACATAAGATGGTCAGTATTAACCAAATTTGAAACATATAAAACTACTTGTGAAAAAATAGGCATAACCTCTTGCATAATTTTTTCTACACTATAATCCACTAATAATATATTTTTTCTTTTATATTGTTCTCTATATCTTTCAAGTACTTTTCTTAATGATTTTTGAAATAGAGGCTTTGAATACTAGCTAACGGATGCTATTGAGTAATCTTGTTTTTAAAAGCCATTAAACATTCTTTCTATATAATAATCAAGTTTGGTTAATTGCTTATGTTTTTGAAAATCTCAATGCATATAGCCATCACATTTCAATATTTTTTGGAAGACCAAACTCTAATGTCTATTCCTTCTTCTTATAAGGTGTTCAAGAAATTAGTAATTCTTAGCCCTAAAAAGCAATACTTTGATCTTATATACAAATCATATGGCTGTTTAAATTCATATAATGTGAATTTAACAACTTCATGAACTAATTTTAAGAGCACACTCTTTAAATCAAGAACTACAAGTTACTTTTTGTCTTCAAGCATGCCATCATATGAAATATATGTCATTAGTAACTTAGAAGAAATCTCTAAAAATAATGTAAATATATAATATTATAATTACTTTCATAGTAATGGTGAAACAATAATACTAAAAATGAACAACTTATATAATTTTCAATTCAAAATACATATATTTCTATCTAAACCATCCAAAATATAATTTTTCCTAACATTGACTATTTCTTCACATGAAATAATCTATCTACTTATGAATAGTACTAGGAATGTTTAGAATATCCTATACATTTTTTTCTCATGGTATACATTTTCCTATTAGAAAATGCAATGCAATTGCTTCTTTAATGATTATCTATGTATTTAAGTACAAATACCTTGTAGTCAAACATGTTAGTTTGATAAGGCAAGCTAACCTTAAATTTTTGGATCCAAAAATCCTTCACAAAAGAATCAAGCATTTTCTTGATTACATATTCCAATTCAATCAATTTTTTTAAAAAAATTATATAACTAAAATAAGTTTCTTGCATTCGTAATGAATCATACTAGCATATTTCCTATTCTTTAGAATCTACTATTACTAGAATCTAGTGATAGTAGTCATTTCACAATGTGATTTTACGTAAAAAGTACATAAGTATGTTGTCCAAGATCATTTACTTTCCCTAAGATAAATGCTAATAGATAAAAAATATAGTAAATAATGCTCACCATTAATCAACATTAAAGCCTTTATATACCCTAATATATGTCACATCACAACAATAGCAAACTTGAACTCTTAGAACAAAGAATTTCAACTACTTGAGAAATCATATATCTTTAGTATATTATCTTTATGTTAATGTCACCATTAGTGTTGATTATAGGTGAATGTACATGATGATCATGAACAACATCGAAATGCTAGATATTCCTAACCAACATTTTGATGTAACCTTAATTTAAATTCTAGGTCATTACATACACCAATGAGATTTGAACCATAAAAGTTATCCTAAACTGCATTCTATGTACCTTGACTTTAGTAAATGTAGAGAATACCTACACACTAACTATCAACTCCCTCAATAAGTGTTAAAATATTTATCACTAATACACTAAAGGGGGAATCCTATTCGAAAAAAATTTGTTACTATCCAAAAGTATTAAACATTAAATTTACTAAAAGATACTCGCCACAAAATAGGAAAGCACATCCTAAGAATGATCATAGATTTACTTGAAGATAGTTATATGAGAGTAAGCATACAACCACCTAGAGTTATGGAAATATTAGGTATTGTTCCAATCTTCATTATTATGAAAATATCTTTTCCTCTAATATCTAATTTCTATTGAATGTGTTGAAGATACTTGAATATTTTGAATGTCTTTTTCTTTATTATTGTGATGTTATGGTCTTTTTTGGTGCTCCTTGATGATAATAAGGCAGCAATACTTCATAGACCTTACCACTAATGTAGGTACATTTCAATACTTTAGAAATATTCTTATTAAATTATTCCAAATTTTTTGTTTCCCTAGTAGATTTGTTCCTGTTCAATATGACTAATTCATTCATTAACATAAATTCCTAGCAAATGACAATGAAGCTCTCCACTAATGAATACAATTCTAGTTTAAAAAATGAAATGCATAAATAAGATAGTTATTAAAAATATACATGTTTGATTACTCCAAATTTTCTTATTCCTTAGCAAATTTTTCCTCCATTACTTTAATTTTTTGCTCCAAATTTTAAGTCATTTATATTTCTTATTAATAATTACAATTTTTAGGAGAACATATAAAGATTTTTAAGATACCATGTAATGCATTAGCATTATGAGGAATCTAAATCATCTTCATGTCATGTTGTCATGAGTATAAAGCCATTCCCTCATAGCATGATGATGCTATGAGAATCAATATGTCATCTTTGACACCTATATCTCAAAAACATCATCATACTTCAAGTTCTAACTTGGCTTATGATATCTTAATTCATTGGATGAGCATGCTATGATAAACTAGAGTCATCAACCTTCCTCATTAGATGAGCATGCTATGATAGACTATAATCATTAGCCTTCCTCATTGGATAGGTTCACTATGATTGTCTAGATTTATTAATCTTACTCATTTGAAAACTGTGTAATAGGCATGACATAAAATTAAACTATACAATTGATATGTTCATCAACTTATAACTAGACTTTAATTAACAACATTCCCATAAGGGATGTCTTTGCAAAGGTTACTACATCACTGTTCTAGGAAATTCACCAAAAGGAAGACCAAAGAAAACATGGGAAAAATGATCAAAGATGATTTTAAGAAACCACAAATAAATAAAGATCTAGCTCTTCATAGAGGTAAATGACAAAAATAACTCATGTAACTAACCCCATTTTGTTGGAACAAGGCTAGAATGATGATGATGAATCGTAGGATGTCTTTGCAATCAGAACAATAAATTATCTTTAGGCTCATTAAATGGGCATGATATGGTATCCTCAAATCATCTCCACCCATAATTAGATGGTTGCTCATGGAGCATGATTTACTATGTAAATTTATTCACATTTCATTCTTTTATTAGGATGATATTATTTTCCATAGTCTCATTCACAATTAATGAGTTATCTTGTGATCTTATTATGTTCTTCATATAAGGTTATATAGTTCAATGAACTTCCACTTTATGATTTTAATTATGATATATTCTTATAGAAGTCTTAGGTGATAGTACTTTTCTTCCTATGATTATGATTCTCCTAATGGTTGAGTTTATAACTTATACTATTCTAGGGGCACAGTTTACTAATCATGATGTCTTTAGTGATGGTTATATGAAGAATGTTATCTTCATCTTATAGTATAATCCTTTAAGGTGAGGGTGATGTTGACTGATGAGTCACAAGATTTGGCTATGTTGATGGGATTTCGTTAATGTGACCTGATTGACAGGATCTCCTCAATGTGATCCTATTGATGTAGGGTTTGACTTGTTGATAGGGCAACCTATTTTGCCTATAAATGTGCACCTTCACGTTCATGACATTCCTCTCATATGTTGTGGCAAAGCTCTAGTATTTTTCTCATTCAGAAGTTAGAATTTTTTCTAAGTGCTTGCAGTAGGAGTCAAAGAGTGTACGGATCTTCATTCAATCATTGTTGTACCTGAGCACTTCAGTATGTGTGGCAATAAAGATGAGCTTTATGATCAAACCTTGTAATACTTGGACTAGATTAATTATTTCTTTTGGAATTTAATATTTTAAGTAATTTCCTTTAATGTTTTAAGTAAGATAAATTAAATAATAAACATAAGTACGACCACTTCAAGCATACATGTAATGCTTGGTAATCCTAGTAATGCTTAACATTTGGTAACCCAATAGTGCTATACGTGTTTAGGATGTATACAACAAGTGGGAATGGATGCTTATGTTAGGATTAGTCAAGTGTTAGCTAGTTGTTAGATTACTTTAGCAATTAAATATATTTATTCATTATTCTTTATCCTTAGATGGCTTATAACATAAAAAGATAAAAAATGATAAAAATAATATGCCTTAATTATACTTAACCATACCCTTGTACTTCACAAGTGTAGTTGGGAAGACAATGATTGCAATGTTAATTTCACGTCCTAGACCAGTGCACTAATGAAGCCTAAGGTTCTTGGAATTTGACTAGATTGTGCATGAGCTCTAGTGATTCATATGGTTGGACATAGGGTATATTCACCACTCATCATTGATAGCATTGCTGAGGATTTTAGTTAGCTTCGTGCACTTCTATGACTTAGTGAAAATCCTTCACATTGTTGGATCAAACCTTAAAGTTGCAATCATTCTAAAACTAATAATAGCTATAAAAAGCACACTAAATTTTTCTTCTAATCCAAAATGTCTTCTTTTCATAGGTGTGATGAATCAAAACTACAAGTGCTCCAAGAATGTAAAGTGATATTTATGCATCTAGATGAGTTTGTGCCTGATTTCACCTTCATTCTGCATCAAGATGAATAGATACATTGGAGAAACATGGAGAGCAATGTTGTGTTGCCCCCCAACTAATTAGTTCCTGGGATGCTACTCCAAAATATTAAGAGGTTGGGCATCTAGGATCTAAATGATGAATATGTTATGTAGGAACATGAATATTAGGACTATCATCCCACTAAAACATAATGGAAAAGATATCAAAAATAGGATAAACACTATGAAGTTGCGAAGGGGAAATGGTTCAATAATCCCTTGTTCTTGGTGAATGAAAAAGACAATGAGGATCCCTTCTTTGAGGATTCTCAGGATGCAGACTCTCCTCCCCTTGATTTTGGTGAAGGGGGCTTGAACTAGAATTTATAGTCCATTGTAAACTATCCTAGCTCAAGCAAGAATAGATCCAATAATCATGAGGGATCAAAAGATAGGAGTCACGACATGGATAAGAAGAAGCATCATGATGATGATCGTGGCCATGACCACTAAATAGGGGGTGGTAGGCACCATGATGCTAGTTCTCCTTCCTATTGAACTTTTTCATCCTCTTTTTCCTCCTCAAGCTCTAACCAAAGCTGTAGAGGGCATGATCATGATGGAGGTGACTAGCAGGATAGAAATGATCATGATGATAGAGCTCATTGGGATGATTGAGATCTGAGGCATGGGCATTCAAGGGAGGCTTGCCATCATGAGAGAAGGGGATGTAGATGGCATCATAGGTACCATGGCTATCATAGAGGCCATAACTATGATGAGCCTTTGCTAGCAACTTGAAACATGCTAAACATCACAAAGGTAGTCAAAATTCTAACAAGGCATGTGAAAGATAGCTAAATAAAGCAGTTGGATATGAACAATATCCTCAAGTTTGAGGGGGGATACAATTTAGATTTGCATAACCATCTACAAAACTTTCACAATGCTTATGCCTTGCAAAACATAGAAAATAATTGGTGAAAATTAAGATCTTTCCCAAGACACTCATAAAAGAAGTAGAAAGTTGGTACCACTCTTTGTAGCTAGAATCAATTCATAGATGGAGTATGATGCTTGAGATGTTTAATGGAAAATATCAAATGTACTCTCAAGTGTCCAACTTGAGAAAGTAGATCCAAGTGTTGGCGACCGTTTGGGACGTGACCGCCAACGAGTGTCCTCGAACAAAATTTAGGTGCCTGCTGGTCTCTGGAAACACCAAGGCCCAGATACCTCCAAATAAACTCAGTAGTTAATGTGAGTATGTGTGTGTGCTGTTGCGGCATGCTGTTGTGAGAAATGGAATGATTGCATTGTATGTAAACTACAAATGACTTACTTTGAAGAGATTCAACCAACTTTGCCAAGTACTGTGAGTTGTTGAAATTTTCCTATTTTGTTCAACTGCCTAGTCTACGAAATCCTTATAATACCTACTTGTAACAAATAAAATTTTGCAAAAAAATTTGAGCACAACTCCACAATCTACTCCTAATTTTCCCCAGAGAAAGAGATAGTTCCATAAGAAAACTAGAAATAGAGCAAGATTCGATGGAAATAGATAAAAAAGAAAGAAAAGCATATTTGTGTAGACCTCAAATATTTAAACAAGGTAAAATGATACGAGTAAACACTTTGCAATAAAGCTATCCCAAATTCAATATCTATGAATTGTTCAAACTTCCAAGGCTCAAACAAGCAATTTCTTCAAGACAATCCTACTATGCTACCAAAAACTGCTGCGTAAACTACCATGTACGAGACTCCAATTTTGGCTAGATAATAGATGTCAACGATTGCATTCAAACAGAACCTTTAAAAGACTTGAAAATTTCTGATTGAAAAACCACGAGAATTCACTTTAAAGATAAAAAGGAACTATTATGGTCCCATCAAAATACCAAAGATTTTCTGAACCCTCTTGACTACTGAATTGTTCAACGGCGTGACTACAAACAAAGGCTCTCTTACAACAATCCCAATAGCAGTTCCCACACGTTGCACAATAACGAAATTTACTACTAAAATGCTCTTAAGGATTTTAAACATAAGCGCTTCTATGACAAAATTTTAATAGAAATTTCTATCGGGCAACAAGAACAGTAAGAGCAATCTAAAAATCCAAAAATTACTTGCCAAGGCTGATACTATCTAAACCACTAGCTAAAAAATTTAAACAAAACAAAAAATGAAATGCATAACTCACAGGACCATGACAAAGAGGCTGAAATCTTTATTCTAGCAAGCCATCTCACAAGCAATCGTTCACAATTTCTTTACAAAGCTCTTCTCAAGACCTCAAGTATGTCTCTGAGTGAGAGCCCAAGTGTGATCCCAATGTCTTCTCAAAAGTGTGATGTATGAGACCCCAATGTGATGATGATATGTCTCAAGTGATGATGATTTCAAGTGATGATCCTCCTTCCCCCCTGAAGCCTTTTTAAAGGATTCAATGGTAGGTAGGGAAGTTACATATTCAAAAATATCTCACCTAACTTCTCTCCCAAGTAACTTGGCCAACCAATTAG
>MNCI01002736.1:424995-456264 GCA_015680685.1 Gnetum montanum | reverse complement strand
ATCATAGTAGTAACTATCATAGGAAGTTACAACTTCCATATGAATAAAAGGAATAATAGGCAAATGTCTTCTTTACAAATGATGCTACATAATTATCCTTTCAACGTAAACCCTTTTTTTTAAAAAAAAAAAAAGCAAATTCTTGCATGAAATATTCATCAATACTCAGCAACGTCTTCCTTAGGTTGTAGAAGCATTTGTTGTAATCCAAAGGTACTACGTATAGTAATGCACTCATTTGGTAGGAACTTAGGGGCTTCAACGCAACCTCTTGCCCATGCTCGAAGACATAACCGAACACATGCTTTAGTAATGCTTACCATGCATCTTGTCCATTAATTTGAAATGTAGGAAATGCGCTTGATGAAGCTGAAGGTCGAGACCGAATTTGTGAGGGCTCTTTAAAGAGATTTCCACTTACCAGTCTTATCTCACTCTATCTCATTGTCTTAACGTATTCTTCATAACTGGCAAGGCCAAATAATGATGAATTCTGCAATCCTGAGTGGTCTTTGAAGGCATATCTGTCCATGAAACACCAATCCAGGGACCTGATAATTCCTCTGCGCTTTTTGGACACACAGCTAGACGAAGGGCTCATACCAGAACGGTTCGAAAAGACCATAAATCATTAATTCGGCAATGAACTTCATCTATTTTCACCTGTAGTGCTCAAGGTACATCTGGCCACGATGGAGCCCCGGGCACGCAAGCACGCTGGGTCATGTAAAACAGCGCAGAGGCTGGTAGGGTTCAGTAGTGTATCGATCTGGTGTAGAAGCTTGAGATCCCCAAAATTGTAAATGTAAACCTTATGCTCTAACACAACGATGACGCGATCATGCCTCAGTCTCACGGCGTGGACCTTCATGCAGAATGAGAGCTCAACGATGCAGTGGCAGTGGTGGTCGTCGCTGCTCTTGAACTACTGCCGGGGATACTGCACCGATGACCTTTCGGAAGGCCTGAGTGAGGGTTTCAGTTTTGCTCATGTTCAGAGAAAATCTCACTGCCACTCTGCGCTATTCGAGTCGGTGCTCTGTGCTAGGCCTGCCACCATCTCTGTTTCTGGCAACGGCTCCGCCGAAGTCGTAGGCATCAGAGTCAGCATCGGTTCTAACTGGATTCAGCTGTTAGAGGCCACACGTTTTCTTACCGTCTACCTTGTGCCCTTCGTTTTTCCATAGATGACTTGTTTTTTTAATTGTTATTATTATGGCGAAATATGATCCAGGAAGTAAGGAGATATTTATCTAAATTCAGTTTTGAATGCCGATCATCTGCGATTGCAAACATCCCTGCCCGGCCCAGAAGGTCATAAAAATATAGCGTTAATTTCTGTACAGTATATCAAATTTTTATCAATGACCTCAAAATAAGTCTTTCCCTTATCCACCAATCCCAATCTTACACAGGCAGAGAGAGAAGCCCAAGAAAATTATTGTTGTCATTTACCCATTAGTAGAAATGGCCTCTTCAAGCTTCCCATTAAAGGTAGCTGCAGCAATCATGAAATTCTTCAAACCATAATCTTCTCCACCATTTTTTCAAACACATGGTATGCATCCAATTGCAGTTGTTCCAAATGTTTCTGTTGATTGATATCATTCACAAATGTTGTGATAAATCTTCCTCAATATGTCCTCAACATGTTGTATATCAATCTCATGAAATTTTCAGGGGCATTTCATAGGCCAAAAAATATAACTCTCAATTCTAGGGCATCATTTGTTTTTAAACAAAACTGTATTTGCTAGTGAATTAATTAGAGAAAAACCTTTCAAACTACCAACCCAACACCTGTGAAAAGTCTTCATCCAATAATATATTGGCAATGTTTAAATCAAGGTGAACGTTAGTTATATGATTAGCTTCACAACCTAACAAAGCCTGCTCCGTTAAATGGCCAAAATGTGCCAACACCAAGGTTGTTGACAAGGGATACATGAACCCTTAGATGTAGCCATGGATAGGTATTATTCCCTTTTTCATAGATGTCCCAGCCATGGTTATTCTCAAAGGGAGTAGGTTCACCATATTATAGATGGGCTCCAATTAGAAATGTAAAGAAGTCTTAGGGTCTACGCCCAAGGGAAATTGTTAAAATTAAGAACTCATTAGATCCAAAGAGTAATTGAGTAGGTTGCCAAAGAAGAAGGAGAGCTCAAAAAAAGAGAAAGTGTGGAGGAGTATAATTGAGACCCTTCCTTTAGAAAAAGGGAAGTCTAGTTTATTGATAATGAGGAGGAGGCATCACTTGATGAAGTGGTGTAGTGAAAAGCCTTACTAATCTAGAAATCTATCTTCAAAACTTTGGCTAAGATAGATAAAATGTGGAACTCTTTTAATGAAAATTTGCAAATAGTTATGAAAATTGTAGAGGAATCCAAAGAGCAAAATAGTGATCGTGACCACATGAGAAGAAAGTAAGCTGAACATGTCCACCAAAGAGGTAAGGGCAAAATTGCTGCCATAGAAGAGGTTGTGGAGTCTGAATTAGATAATGATAATGAATGTGACATTTGCCAATAGGAACACCCTAAGAGATGTTGCCCTATTTTATCACACTTGTAGGAATCTGGGGTGTACGCTCTAAATCCTAGATTGGTGAGAAGGAAACCACCCAAAAGGTTGCCTTATCCTCAAGGCAATCCAGGTAGTTCCACTAGCAATAATAAGCTTATTATCCAAGTGTAGCTCCACCACAACCATATGAGTAGTATCATCAATGGAAGAACCCATAGTCATGGGGGATGCCAACACCTAGGTAATAGTACTCTTACAGCCAACCTAATATATATGGGTACTATGTTTAGCAATGCATGTCTTTTCATGACTCTTCTACTCATGCCTCATTCCAATATTACTACTACCCTCCAAATTATTACAAAGCTCATTCTCCATATCCATTAATGGCATAAGCTTGCTATGGGGAGGACCCACTTGCATACTCCTTGGTTTGGTTAGTTAAGTTCCTTATCCCTTAGGCATTTGTGCATTCAAATCTTTTGTGCTTCACATTAGTTACATCTAGTTGTATGCTCCTTTATGGCATTTCTTCATTATTATCCCAAAAAATCTCCTTTTTTTTTTATTATCTATCCCTCTTCATGCATTTTATTATGTTCTAGGCTTCTTGGTCTTTATTTGGATTTCAATTTCGAGTAAAAATTACTTTGTTTATCCCCATTTTCAAAGAGAAAAAAATTCTATCTTTTAGCTATGTCGATGGGAGCCCATTGACGCAAGGCAAAAATCCAATAAATGGCATCCAACACTTAGCACACTTTTGCCATTTTCTCACAAATGGGAAAGGATTTTTTGCCATTTTAGAGTCTAGAACCTTCCAGAGCCCATAACTTTCACACTATTTTCCCGATCAACCTCGTTTTTTATTTCTACAGCTACCGAAGGTGAGCTCTACATCATTAGGGCCATGAACCTTAGATTTTTTAGGAAAATTTTTTCAATTTTTTTTTGAAACCCCCTAAGGGTTTAATTAATAAAATAATATTAAAATCACTAATTTAAGAAAGTTAAACCTTTCCAATGAACTCTAGTAGATATTAAAATGAAATAATAAAATAATATTATTAAAATAATCAAATCTACCATGGCCACAACTTATTCAAGTGTAACTAATCTAAAGAGATAAGGTACTCAAATGTTATAAAGTTATACACCAAATGCTAATCCTTGATCATGGAATGATTATAGATGGTACTAAAATCGAAACACTCGCTAGAAGGAGAACTATCCCAACCAAGGGACAAGAAGTCCAGAATTGGAAGGGGCTAACAAGAATAATCTCAAGAGTAGACAATAGAAACCCATGCAATGAGACCTCTTTCAAAGGAGCCCAAAGTGAAATCTATCCATCAAATTCCCCAAGCTAAAATAGACCAATCCCACAAGGATGAGGTATTGACACCAAGGCCAAACCTTGAGGTCACATTGAAAAATGTCTACCTTAGGCAAATTTAGTCTAGAGATATCCAATGTTTAGTTCTTCAAGAATTGAACTTTGGTATCTTCCTAGACTTTGCCCCAAAAGATGTTAAAATCTAATTGCAAAGATCTCTCATGTGGTTAATGATCACTTCTAGTGGAAAGTGGTACATGGGAGAGACCTATCTCTTCTAGAAGAATAGGTAGCTAGATGTCACTATGAAGATCAAGGACATAAGCATGTCCTACTCAATGAAGATTATCTCTAAGGCCCTTGGCTTGCTTGAAACTGGGACCGATCTAGCAGAGATCTCTATGCAAGCAAACTCAAAGGTCAAAAAGGATTAGATCTAGTGGTGCTACAAAGTGGACCGCAAGGAGTATTGGTGTACTCACCATGGGAAAATGCACTTACTTTAAGATAGCAGCCTACCACCTTAATTTGACAGTAAGGCCTAATAAGGTGATAGCCTTCTCTACCCAAGCATGCACTACTCTGAGTGGAAAATTCCCTATTAATCTTCCACAATTGATCTATCTAAAGATAGAGAAGAGGTTCAAAGAAAATGAACATGGAAGGAAGGCACTCCCCTTTCGATGATTTATCAGGAAATTATACAAAAGGGAAGGGATAGTTCGCTACTCCAATGACATGAAATGATGAAAGATAAGATCCCTATCATAATCAAGGAAAAGTAGTATCCACCATCATCACGCACTCATGAAACAATTCTAAAGATGTGTGCTACTATGGAGCACATGTAAAAGCTCTAAGAACAACTCTTGCAGTAGTAGTAAGTTGATTTGAGTGATGACCCATCTATCTACTAACCATCTTTGAGCCATCTGAATGAGATAACTTGTATAATAAGCTAGTGGAGAACATGACACCATCTTTCTCTACCAAATGAATGTAGGTGTCCATGTGATCAAATCCTTATACCTAAGAGGTAATAGTGTTCATTCCAAGATAGCAATAGTACTTAGAAATCTTTGAAAATATCGTTACCTTCTTGATGCATTTGGAGGAGCATGATAAAGCAACTATCTTGGTGATGCAACACCAAGGGAAGGAAATGGTGGTCAAGGTGGTGGCAGATAGAGTGGGTGAAGTCCTAAATTTTTTTTCAACATCTATGCCACATAGTACTATGCTCAAAGATGTGTAGACATTTTCAGGAATGAAAAGTAAGAGATTTAGTGTAGCCCAACATGAAGTGTTGTTAGAACAACTGGTGGAAACTTGATAACTAATTTCAAAGATCTTTGACCTTTTATATGACATCACTGCTACCTAGTCAATGCTATTGGAGGTAAGGGGCAAGTGCATCATTGTAGAAGCTTAACTTGAAATAGCTAGAGCTAAGAATCTACACTTAGCTATGGAAGTTGCAGAATTGAGAGCCCACCTCACTAATCCCATGGTACTTAGCCAAGCAGTGACCAGGGATAATTCTTTTCACTAGCTTCAGTCCAAAATTCAAGATTCTAAGAATGCAAAGGAGTTGGTGATCTTTAACCAGTCCTTAGTTGATTCCATTGTCTACAACATTTAGAAGGACTTGTTAGAGGTTCGTCAGGAGAATGCAAATTTGACCAAGGATAATCATTACCTACACACTGTCGAGCTCCAAAAAGAGAAAATGGTTGAATATATGAGACAATAGCAAGAGTAGCTTTCTAAGGTGATAATGAACCTAAGGAGATTGATAGCAAAGAACTATAATCTCTTGATGGAGGAGATTCGTGCCCTTCAGCAGAGGTCTATAATTGAAATCGCCACATGGAAGAATGATGCCCTTAAATTTGAAAGGTTCATGAACCACTATAGGAACTAGGTTTATTTGCATAAGGAGATCAATGAAAGAGAAATCAAAATAGTGAAGGTAAAGATGAATGAGGCCCTCTAATAACTCCAATAAGAAGGTGATGTGTGGTAGCCTATCTTTGATGGACTAAATGCATACAACAAAGTTAAAATCCACCTTAAGGAGCTACAGATCAAAGAGTTGACTAAATACATGAAACTCACCAATCTCTACTATGCAAACTTGGCAATGCTAACTATCAAAAGGCAAAGGTTAGATTTGGAAAATCAAGTGGCCAGCTCATACCTATTGTACGAGGTGTAGTTTTAGCACCATAAGGAGATAGAATAGAAACTTGAAATGGTGAATGTTGAACTTGATGTTCTCACAAATTAGAGATCCACAGCTGAGAACCTAGCTTAGCAAATGAATGATTACCAAGATTTGCAGAATGCTATCAAGGCATTTGATATTGAATGAAAGCAATTTGCAGCTTGGTTTATCAATGTGAAGGAGTTGTTCTTTACAATGCCTTGTCCATGGGATATTCTTGTACCAGCCCACATTGGTGATGCCACATGAACCATGTACAATTCCCAAAGTAAGGAGGAGAAGATGAAAGCATTGGTAGATGCTTTTCATCTTTCACTAGCAATCACAGTTGCATTTGAACAACCACAACCACAACCTCAACCACAACATCCACATGCACCAAAGGTAGGAGAATATCCTTTAACACCTTAGAAACCTCCATCACCTAGGACCATTTGATTTTCTTCCTCATATTCAAGCCAATAGAGGAGTTATGTTGTCAATTTTTGTCATGGTATTCAATTTTGTTGTCATGAGTACCAATTTTTGTAAAACTTGCAAATCCATAAACTTGGGCACTTAGTGTTTGTTTGCGTCAATAGTTAGTAAATAATTTGATACCTTCCCAAAATTTTGTAAAGAGCTTGTTCATCCTTTTGTTTACTCAAGGACGAGTTTTCATTCAATAATGGGAGTATGTTGAATCTTTCTCATTGGATTGCATTGACATGATTCCGTTGACGCAATCGCATCAACATAGGGTTTGATGTGTTAACATGTACACATCGACACAGTGTTTTGTTTTGCTTATAAATATGTGCTCACTAGCTACATTATGATATCCATTCATTAGTGGCTAGCCAAAGTCTTGCAATTTTTTCTTTCCAAAGTTAGAATATTTTCTAAGTGCCTGCAGTAGGACTGAGAAGTATATGAATCTTTATTCGAGCACTAATGTACCTGAGCACCTCGGTGTGATCGGCAATAAAAACACACGTTCTTCATAAACCTTGTAGCACTTGGACTTAGCTTAATGTTTACTTAATGCATTTATTATTTATTCATTTTACTTTAATGCATTTAATTAATTAATTCATATTGGATAATTAATACACATAAGTATGACCATCTCAAGCATACACTTAACACTTGGTAATCCCAGTAGCACTTAACGCTTGGTAACCTAGTAGCGTTATAATGTGTTCAAGATGTGTATGATAGATGGGAATGGATACTTATGTTAGGATTAGCTTAGCATTAGTTAGTTATTAGATTAATTAAAAATTTAATTATTTTATTTTTGGAACTTAGGAAAATTAATGAAAAATATAAAATGATAAAAATCATATTCCTTCATTACACTTAACCATACCTTTGCAATTCACAAATGAAACTGAGAAGATAATGTTCATGTCTGTTAGATTCACTACCTAGACCTAATGGACTTAGAGAGCTAAAGTCCATGGAATTCAATTGGATCTCTTAGTGAACACTAGTGATTTTTATGGTTGGGTGCAAGGACTACTCACTGCTCATTAATGATGAAGCTCTAGAATAAAAAGTTCTAAGGAAAAATATAATCATTATCTACTATTAACTAGTATCATCAACTTAACTTTAGATTAATCTGTTTGAAGAAATATAGGACTAATATTTCTTCATCCCTATTTAGCCCTAAGCTATAGGGGTTTTTCTCATAAAAATATTTAAGCTTTTTGTATATGTATATAAATTTTGCAAGAAGAAAGTTGTGATTATTTGAAAAAATTATTGTTGCAATAATGGGTACTTTCTTGGAACAACAAAGGACTTGAATTATTGGGTTTACTTCTTTGTGAAATATCCCATGACTTTTAAATATTGATATACTCACGCAATGAAATTAAGCTAAGATTTGTCACGTTGTATTCATGTACAAAAAATGAGCCCTAAGCTAAGGTAAATTTTAGGGGGAGCTTCTACAAAGATGTTGTGAAGATTAAAGTCTTTGTGATCAAATTTCTTTTTAGGATAAAAAAAATTTTAAATGCAAATAAATAATTCTAAAATATTTTACTTTGTTAATTACATAAGCTCATGAAGTTTCAATTTGAAGAGCTAGGATTTTGAATTAAATCCAACATTGCGCAAAGATAGAACTTGTACAAGTTTGACCTGGCTCACGCAAATACTTTGTTTGTTTGTTAGTTAAGATGAGATTGTTGAACATGGATTCATAGAGCTTAAAGATTTGTTTCATTAATACAAGATTAGAATTAAAAAAAATAGTTAGGCATAGAAAGAAATCCTATCATTTTAGGAAAAAGGGGTTTGATCCAAGGCTAATTTAATTCTTTAGAATGATTTCAATGAGAGGTATAGAAGAATAGAATGAAAGATTAACTCTATGAAGGATTTCAAAAAATTATTCTAAATCCTACTGATCATAAAAATGGATTTGTTAAGTATGATTTCCATGTCAGCTAATTAAGGATGCTCATAGAACTAGAAATTGACTATACAAAATGGTTCTACTTGAGTTAGCTTCATAGGATTAAAGCATAAGAAAAGACTAAAATTAGCTTTGTATATGTAAATCCAATGTGGCACATAAGCAATCTTGTGAATTAGATTAGTAGAACCAAAAAATGGTTCTACAAAAAGTGCGAAGAACAATGTTATCAAGTCAACTCTATTCAGATGGAACAATTTGTAGGGTTGAAGAATGGTTCTACGAAAGGACTCCATAAACAAGCTCTTAAGCCATTTTTGCATCAAAAAGTTAGTAACAATACATAGGAATTTGATTATGTGGTTCATAGAACCAAAATTTGGTTCTACAAGCAAGTACAAAATTAGTTTTGCCGTGTCAACTCCTATGAAAAATGATAATATAGAACCTAGATTCAGCTCCATGAACAAGTTTTATAAGCCATGTCCTAATTCAAAGACAAAGCTCAAAATGAGGTGTTATTTGTAGAATTGTAAAATGGTTCTACAAGAAACAAACTTTTTGGTTCTACCACAGAAGCTTCATTATGTGGCTAAGGATTCACAGAACTAAAAAAATGGTTTCATGAAAAGGCTTTATAAACAAAGAAGTATGCTAAAAGCTCTTAAGAGATACTATGCACTTGCTTCTACTTTAATAAATCATTGATTAAGATGACATCATGTGTCGTGATGTGGAAGCTTGATTATGTGGTTCATAGAACCAAAATTTAGTTTTATGAGCAAGCACGAAAATGACTCTACCATGTCAGCTTCTACATAGAATGGATCTACAAAATCTAGATTTACTTCTAGAAATTGGCTTAAAATTAGTTCTACAAGTCATGTCATTAGAATACACTTGTATGAAGAAGGAAAACTTTGGCCCTACAAGTAATCTTATTTTTCCTCTACCAAGTTAGCATTCAAAGTTAAGCTAAGAGAGATTGAAGTATGTGGCTCTTAGAATTTGAATTAAGCTTCACAAAAAGCAAGTGCAGAAGTAGTTCTACCACATAAGCTTTAAAGAAAAAGTGTCAGTCATAGACAAAAAAATTGATTCTACAATCAAGCATGAATACAATTATACCATGTTAAATCTTAGAACCAATTTATGAAGCCAACATTAAGCTTTATAAGTGGACATGAAAATCAATTCTATGAATCACATTAGCTTTGGAAAATTAATGAGCTCATTGAATTGGGAAAGTAAATCCAAAAAATGGACCTCAAGAAAACTCTACCATATCAAATTCTATATAATGCCAGTTTGTAGAACCAAAAAATAATTTTACAAAGAAAATTGAAAATGATTTTACAAACCACATTAGGATAAACAATGTTCTTCTTAGGCACAAAAAAGGATACAAGTTTAATTTACACACATGTGAATTAAATTTTTAATCTAGCTCTACAATTTATAAAGTTGAGGAAAAAGAGTATGTTGTAGTATGTTAAACCAAAAATTGGTTCTACTAGAAGCTTGAACTCATTCTTCCACATTTGCTTCTTTGTAGAACAAGTTCATAGAGCATAAAAATAGTTCTATAAATAAATTTTAGAAGCTATATTGGAGAACACTTTACCATGTCAGTACAAGTGCAATTAAAATAGTAAAGAAAGCTCTTTTGTAGAATTAAAGAATGATTCTACAAATTGGACTCTTTTCATATGCCACATCAACTTTAGAGAAAAGGCATCACTTGTAGAGTTAAAAATTTTGGTTCTTTAAATAAGCACATAAATGGTTTTGAAACATCAATTTCTTTATAGAATGAATTTATAAACTAAACCTTAACTCTACAAGTAGGCTCTAAATTGGTTCTATAAGACACATCTACTTCAAAAAAGTCAATAAGTTCATCAACCTAGAAGATTCAACTCTAAAGATAGCCTCTAGTAAAGCCTTACTACATTAGATTTTATTTAGCGTAGGATCGTAAAACTGAAATTCAGTTCTACAAGAAAAAGCTAAAATGGTTCTATGAGTCACATCAAGATAAGAAAATCTCATCTCAAGCCAACAAAAGGATGTAATTTTAATTTAAAAAAAATGCATGTTAAATTTTTAATCCAGATCAATATATTGTGAGTAAAAAGCTAAAGGATATAACACAATTTGTAAAACCAAAATATAGTTCTATAAGGAACCTTAAGAATCATTATGCCATATTTTCTCTTTTGTAAAATAATTCATAAAACCAAAACTCAGCTCTATAAGCAAGTTCAAAAATTGTTCTACAAGTTGACATGAGCACAAAGAAAGGGTTATATAAAAATAGAAGCTACATTAACAAGAATAGGTTGAGATGCTAAACCTAAGCTCTAAATATTTTAATGAAGTAGCTAAATGAAATCAAAGCTTCTGACATGTGTCACGAACCAAGTCAAACAACCTGTCTAAAAGTAACTTAAAAAGAAATGGATAAATTTCAAATATGTAGCCATTTAAAAATGAAACCAAGAACTAAAATAGAGCTAAGAGTAGTGTAGAGATATTGTTAAAGCACAGAGTGTATCTAAAGTTCTCATAAAGTCCATGAGACAAATAAGCCATATTTGTACAGATGAATAGGAAGGCATGAGAATGGTTTTAGCTAGAGCCAAAAGAGAACTATTACCTCACTATAAAGAGGGCTATTTGGATATGATGATAATGGAAGTTATTAGGATTGTAAATGAAACTACCAAGAAGAAACTAGAATTAAAATAAGTTTGTATTAGTGTAGAAGCTACTTTAGTAGAAATAACAAATTCCATAACTAAAGCATGTGTAAGAGTAACAAGAACTGAACAAGTCTTAAAGAAGCTTAATGACATTGAATGAGATACAATGAATCAAACAATTAAGACTCTCTCAAACCATGGGATATTATCTTAATAGTTATTAGTTGAGGGGATTTAGATTCAAAGAATGAGAAAAAATTATTAGGAAACTGAATAGTTATTCCAAGGTTTACAATTAGATGAGAAGAACATAGGAAGTTGTGGCCATAATTGTTATAATGATTGTAACTACCAGAGGTTGTTGCATTAAGCCCAGAGTAGATCTATTAAGGAGACTTGTTCTGAGGGAATTGGGCTTCTAGGAAGAAGAAAAGCTTGTAAAATACTTTTTCTTGATGGCATTTTAAACAAGTTCTATTTATCTTCTAGTTTTTATTTCTTAGTTAGCAATTAGATTGAGCAATTTTTCTTACATGTCTAGCATAGTCATTACATAGCTTTGTTTATATGAAATGTCAAATTTGGAATAGGTAATTCTCTCTATAAGCTAAGGTTTAACTTATTTTATTCTATTTGAATAAGATAGCTTTTATAAGTGTCCATTCTAAATCAATTTAGCATAGATATATTTTTGTCTATATACTATTCTCAGCTTTATGAATAATTTTATTTCCTTAGTCTCCTACTCTATTTAGCAAAACTACTGTGAACTAGCTTAAGAAGTTAGCTAGCATATAGCTTATAATTAAAGATAGATATATTTTATAAAACCACTCATTTGTTATATTAGTTATGTGAGACTTAAGGCTAGACTTTAAGGGAAGCTATTTGATTTTCTTTAATTATGCTAAGAAATAACTACATGGGATAAACATTAGCTACATATAAAATAACACATTGTTAGGAAGACTTTCTATTGTTAAATATTCAGCCATATTTACCTCTATTGTACTAGAAAAAGATATTTGGGGATATCCATGCCTTTTTTGCGCCAAAGACTAGAAACCACCTAAAATGAGTAATCACTAATAAGTTGTTTCCTTGGCGTAAGGTCATTCCCCTATGGCATACAGTAAATTGTTGTTGCAACAATAGCCACATTCATGGAATAGCAAAGGAATTGAATTATTAAATTCACTTATTTGTGAAATACCCTACAAATTTTAAAGATTAATATACTTGTGCTATAATATTGAGCTAAGATTTGTCTCATTGTATTTGCATGCAAAAAATTAGCCCTAAGTGAAGGAAAATTTTAGGGGAAATTTTGGTAGAGATGTTGTAAAGATTAAAGTCTTTGTAATCAAATTTCTTATTTGGATAAAAGGTTTTAAAGTTAAATAAAACATCCCAAAATATTCTACTTTGTTGATTATATAAGCTCATAAAGTGTCAGTTAGTTCAAGGAGCTACGGTTTTGGATTATATTTAACATCATGTAGAATAGTTGAATTAGCTACAAAGATAGAACTTATATAAGATTAACCTAGCCTAGGGGAATACTCTTTTGTTTGCTAGTTGAGATTAGATCATTGAAAATGGATCCACGAATCTTAAATCCATTAGAATAAATGTCTAAGTGTAGCAAAAAATCCTATCATTTTAGGAAAAGAGATTATTTTGAAGTTGATTTAATTTTTTCATGTCATTTTGATAGAAAAAGCATATTCATGAGATGGAAAAATTAGCTCTATAAAGTATTTATAAAACCATTCTATGAATCATGATAAGCCTAAATAATTATAAGAAAAAAAGTTTATCAAGTGCAATTGTCAAGTCCACTTATAGAGGAGGCTCATAGAACCAAAAATTGGCTTTACAAAATGGTTCTAGTCAAGTTAGCTTTGTAGAATTAAAGCATAAGGGAAAATTAAAATTAGCTTTGTATATGTGAATCCCATATGACACATAAGCTATCTTGTGAAGTGGATTAGTAGAACTGAGAACTAGCTCTCAAAAAAGAGGGAAGAATGATTCTACAAAGTTAGCTCTATTTAGATGGTAAGATTTATAGGTTTGAAGAATGGTCTTACAAAAGGGCTCTATAAATAATCTCTTAAGTCATTTCCACTTTAACAAGTTAGAAAAGACACATGAAAGTTCGACTATGTGGTTTGTAGAACCAAAATTTGATTCTACAATTGTGGATGAACTTGGTTCTACCATGTCAGCTCCTATGAAGAATGATTATATAGAACCTAGATTCAATTGTTCAAAAAAATTTTATAAGTCATGTCATAATTCAAAGATAGAGCTCAAAATGAAATATTTTTTGTAGAACCAAAAAAAGGTTCTACAAGAAATGCACTATTTAGTTCTACCATATCAACTTCATTATGTGGCAAATAATTTGTAGAACCAAGAAGTAGTTTAACGAAAAGGCTCTATAAATAAAGAAGTACACCAAAAGCTCTTAAGAGATACTATGCACTTGCTTTTGCTTTAACAAATCATCGATTAAGGTGATGTCATGTGTCATGATGTGGAAGCTTGATTACATGGCTCATAGAACCAAACTTCGGTGTTATGGGTAAGTACAAAAACATCTCTACCACATTAGCTTCTATGTTGAGTGGCTCTATAGAACCTATATTCTATTCTACAAATAAGTTGAAAATCAATTCTACAAGTCATGTCATCATAATAAGCTTGTATAAAAAACAAAAAATGTTGTCCCTACAAGTAATCTTATTCTTTCCTCTACCAAGTCAGTATTCAAAGTGATGCTAAGAGAGATTGAAGTATGTGGCTTTTAGAACCTAAATTAGGCTTTGCAAAAAGCTTTTGTAGTTCTACCATGTAAGCTCATAGAACTAGTTTATGAAGCCAAAATTTAGCTCTACAAATGGTATTAAGATTGGCTCTACCATTTCTGCTTTAGAAAAAGTGTCACTTGTACAGCTAAAATTTGGTTCTACAAGTGATCTCAAAAATGATTTTATTACGTCAACTTGTAGAAATAGTTTATGAAGCTAAAATTTAACTCTATGAACGAACTTGAAAATTGGTTGTATGAACCATATCAGTTTTGGAAAATTAATGAGCTTTCTAAATTGGGAAAATAAATCTAAAAAGATGGACCTCGAGGAAAATTTGATATGTCAGCTTCTATATAATGTCAGTTTGTAGAACTAAAAATTAATTTCATATAGAAAAGCCAAAATGGTTCTACGAGCCATGTCAAGATAAATAGAGCTCATCTCAAATCCACTAAGGATTACAAGTTTAATTTACACATGCATTTTATACTTTTAATCTAGGTCAACAAGTTATGAAGTAGAGCCAAAAGAGTAAGATGTAGCACATAGAACCAAAAATCAGTTCTACAAAGAAACATACACTCATTCTTCCACACTAGCTGCCTTGTAGAACAGGTTCACAGAGCACAAAAATAGTTCTATGGACTTATCCTAGATATTGATTCTAATAGAGCTTTTCATGATGCATTTTTTACATTTCACAAATGAATGAGGACACTTTTAGGATCAATTAATTTCCCAGAAAAAGTACCTATCTTTATCTAATACACCACATGGTTTAATATAACAATTTATACATTATTATTTTAATTTCAAGCCAACTCTAAAAAGATATGACAAATGGTTATTAAGGGGTACATGATCAAAAATTCTTGGATATATTTAGATGGGCTAATATTGTAACATTTCGGCCATTAATGGAATAGGAATTGGATTTTGAGAAATTCAATTTTGTAGTAAAATCAAATCCAAACTTAATGTACAATATTATTGACCAATTGAGCTTTAAGTGGAACAAGGCAGAAGAAAGTGAAATAAAAAGATGTTCAATGTTGTTCATTATCTAAAATAAAAGAGTTCAACATAGAAAAGTCTCAAGTTCAAACTTCCAAAGAAACTTTAAAGGACAGTATATAATTGTTTTATCAGCTAAAAAAGCATTGATACAACTTTATTTCTAAAGAAGGCTTTTAGTTCAATTTTCAATGGGATATGAAATTTTTAAATTTAATGCATAAATATTGGTCCATAAACATTTTTGGGGGCATATTGGTGAAGTGGAAGACCAAAATAAAAAAGGAATATATCATTCACCTTTTTTGAAGTGGAGAAAACCAATTTTATCCCAATTTGAAGCATCAAAAATAGGGATTTCACGCCCTAAGTCAAAAATTGCTATGAGAAGATCTTAGGTTTAAATATTAATTGAAAATGAAAATTTTATTTGACCAATATATGAAATTAAGGTTTATTATATTACTTATTGAACAAAAAAACATGGAATTTGATCACGACATAGAGATGATGTCATATGTTAGGTTCAGGTTTTTCCCAATTCACGAACTAGAGAAAACGACATTTGTTCTAGTTTACATTTGATGAGTCATGATTTTTTTAGCATTGATATCGAGTACCCAATATCAAAGCCTTGATCTCGGATATGTAATATTGGATTCCAAGAAACAATGTCACATATATGATATCACACCTTCCATGCTAGCCTATAAATACCACACTTTGGTGCATGGTTGGGATATAGTTGGTTGATAGATTTTAGATAGCTTTTTCCTAGATTTTTTATTCCCAGTTTTGTTGTTTCCTAGTGCATGCCTACAGTGTGATGTTAAGTGATTGTACAACATCCTTTTTCAAGTGTGATGTACTTGGAAATGTTACATGACTAGAAATAAAGATTGAGGTTACTTTCATCATTGCAGCATCCACTTAGATTGATTATTACTTTTAATTACTTAAATGTTTATTATTTTCCTTAGTTAATGTTTCCATTTATTGCTCTTTACAATTCCTATCATTAGGTGAAATTAGTATGACTAATCATGAGTTCTTAAGTGTAATTACTTCGTAACTTAGTAGTGTATCGTTTGGTAAGCCTAGTGATGTATGCTTCATAATCCCAATGGTAGTTACATGAAGTCCAAGGCATGGGCAAACGATTAGGAATGGATATTCATTACATGTAGGCTAGTTTAGATTTTACTTTCTACTATTAATTAGCTTAATTAATTTATCCCTTTATTAACATTAGGAGCAACAAAGGGCTAGACAACATCAATCATATGCCTCACTTTGGACTAAACCATACTTGATAAAGCTACCACTAGTTCAAGTAGAAAGAAAACAAACTATGATCAAAGCATAATAATTTAGATTTACAGATAGTCCCATCCATGAAATTTGACCAGATCATGCGTGAATGCTTGTGATTCATATGGTTGGACATAGGGGGTACCTTTCCACTCATCATTAGTTTCGTTGCTAAGGATGGTGCTAATTATCTAGATTAGTTATATTGTACACAATCGTTATAAAAAATTTAATGATATATCTTTCAGAAAATATTAAATATCACACATCATTAACTAAGAACAATGTCTCTTTCACATGGAAGTGATAATGCATTGTATCATGAGAACATTCATTGAAGAACTAACAAGATATATGTCAAAGAAAATTGGAGTAACCAACCTCATTTAGGAGTTTCATATGTTCATGACCACCCTAACAACACTCAAAGACTACATTCATCTAAGGTAGACAACTCTAGAGGAGATGAAGTAAGTCTTGGATCAGAGGAGGCCTCAAGGCCTAGGACATCCTCAAAACCTGGAAATGATAAATCACAAAACTTTGGGGAACATCATAGAAGCCATGGCAATCCTTCTATTTTCTCATCACCCTCTTCCTCTCCAATGTCTAATTCTAACAAAGATGAATGTAGGTATAGAGAACAAGCTCATCATTGGTGTCAAAATAAAAATGAAAATAAAAATTGAACCCACGAGAGAAATCAAAGATATCAAAATGAACATAGATAAAATCATCACAATAAAATGGATATAAATAGAAATTTTCATCACAACATGTTCAATGACAATGAATCCTTGTTGGCCATTAAGATCTTGATATAGATCATAGAGGAAGTTAAGATACCCCATAGGCATTGTAGGGCAAGTTGACTACCCAGGTTTGATATAAAAAATATCCCTAAATTTGTGGGAGGCTACAATTTGAATTCACAACATCATCTACAAGCCTTCCAAGATGCCTGTGCCTTCTACAACATTGAAAGTGGGTGGAAAAACCTTAAGTACTTTTCCAAGATACTAGTTAATAGAGCCAAAGTGTGGTATAGATTGTTAAAACTAAATTCAATCCAACGATGGTCCACAATGTCGAAACTCTTCAATGAGAAATACGAAACCCATGCAAGAGTGTCCAACCTTAGGAGACAAATCCAAGAATGGAGACAAGAAAAACATGAACCCTTGGACATGGCCTTAGATAGATATTATTCTCTACTAAATAGATGCCCAAGTCATGGTTTCTCAGAGGAAAGAAAAATTTTCCACATCATAGATGGACTTCGTAATGAAACAAGGGAGATCCTTGGGATGTATGCCCTAGATCAATTACACAAGCTATGAACCCATGAGATCTGAGAGTTAATAAAGCATGGCAAAAGAAGAAGGAGAGATATGAAAATTGGAGAATGTTGAGAAATATTACTGGGACCCAACTCTTCAAAATAAGTAGGTCCATATCTATGGTAAGGAGAAAGAGACCACTCTTGATAAGGTGATTTCACAATGAACCTTGTCGATATAGTAGTCTATCGATGAACTTGAAGAAAAGTTCAATAGGATGTTAGAGTGGATATACAAAAATTTACAACTTTCATAGAGACTACAGAGAAGAAGGTAATGAAAAATGAACCAGGTGATCACAATAAACAAAGGAAGCAGAACCAAGAAATAGCTAGGAACACTTATTGGCAAATAGGGGAAATGGCTGAAGAAAGTGAGGCTATAGACTCAACCATATATGAAGATGACAGATGTGACCTATGCATATATGACCATCTGACAGGCTATTGTCTAGTCATGTCACATCTACATGAGTATTAGGATTTTTCATTAAATCCCAAATTTGTATAGAAGTATATGCCTAGGAGATTTCCTTTCCAACGCAGTAATTATGGATAGTTTTACAACCAATTGTACTATCTGAGGGGGACTTATTACCAGCCTAAATACTATCATCAACAGTAGTGGTAAAACCCACAATCGTGGGAAAGGCCATCACCAAACCAGCCCTACCCTTTCTACTAACTGAAACTGCATGGATATTATGTTCAACATCCCATTTTTCCAACTAGTTTTACATCCTCTATTTCAAATCACTACTATCACTCTCCTAAGTACCATAAACCCATGACATCCCATGAAGGATCACCCTCTCACACCTCTTACCATCCATCCTATCCTTGTTATTCTCATACTACACCTCATCACATGCCATTGCCAGAAACATAGGAAGGTTCAACACCTCAACACCAACAAACAAATGCCACTTGTGGTGTGAATGTGCATAGACATGCTGATACCAGTAGGTTCCCACCACAAACTCAGAAACATCCTTTCTTTAGGATAGCTTCTAGGTAAAAGCACAACACTCATGGGCCTACCATATCATCCAAACTAGCATAATGTCAATCAAGTGCAACATCTTCCCTTTGATAACCAATGTCCTTTGCACCTATGTAAGGGCTACCATCCATTATGGCTCCAACACCCAACAAAAACAATGAATTAAGCATTATGAAGAGACAAATGAATCCATGCATACTAAATCATGATCAAGGGTGTAATCATGGGTCAAACATCTGCAATGTTAACACAACTCATACTCTGAGCCACCATACATTTAACAACGAAGTGTGTGAACAACTTGTCTACACACCCACCACTAAGAGACACCTAGTAAATCAAAAATGAAAGGTTAACAATGTTTTATAAATGCATGGAGCCTACCTATCTATTTATTAATTCTTGCCACAACCAAATGCTTAGTCATAGGGAAAACCCCCCATTCTAACCTTTAGAATTAATAGGTGTTTTTCATATTTTTGTTTTACAATTTTTTATCATTTTCTTATTTCTTAATAGAATATTTTCTATTCTTTTTAACTGCTCCATTTTTTTGTTTTCATTTCCTTTTTTAAGTAATCTCACTTGTTAATAAAATGATCATGTAAACCATTGACGTGAGGTTTTCTCTATGTTGTCAAGTCATGAGGGATTGATTATTTGGACAATGAGCCACATCATCCATCCACTCATTCCATTACTAAGAGGTTCTTACCCTAGTTATAATTATATTCTTTTCCATCACCAAAACTAAAAATAAATCCAAAATCATTGTGCATGAATAGAAAAGTGAAGAACCAAGGGGGAATGTGAAGGGTGTGACATCAAGATGATTTGTCAATTCTCTCTGGCCACTTCTATATGTTCTATCATGTTGCTAAGGTTGTAATTATATCCTTGTAGATCTAATGAAAAATGAATTAAGAGTAAAATAAAAGGATACTAAATAAATTTCTGAGGATTCCACTAGAAAGACATCTACCCATGCTTGAAGGTTGGCAACTTCTCAAAATACTTTCATCAAAAAAAAAATGTATGCCATTAATAAACTCCTCCCTTGGACAAAACACTAAGTGATGCTACTCCTTGCAATTGTGGTAGTCTTATGGTTGTCAATCAAAGTGATCAAGTAATGCAATGTCATTGAATGTGATTTGGACTTGGTTTGAATCTTGGAAAGAAGGGCTAAAGATTACTTAATCATTATCCTGCAATCCTTTCTACAGTCCATCTCATCTCACTATCTATATGATTCTAACTTTTAGTTTTATGTAACATAGAGTTATTTTTTCAAATTATTGGTTTTAACATGTGTGTTTTGTTTCACAAGTATGTGTTGCATTCAACCCCTTTAGTACCTACAAACATGAGCCTACTTTAGGGAGGATCCACTTGTGTAACTATTGTAACTTGTACTTGTTTGACACAACCACATCATTTTTAAACCTTCCACATGCATAAATGCTACATTTCATGCTTTCCCTTATCATGTAATTGATCTATTCTACACCATAGGTCTAATATCCCTTTTCTTGCATCTTCCAATGATTTTAATGTCAATGACTCCATCTTTTAACACTTTTGGTGCCTAAAAATGATTATCTACTTACCCTAGAACTATTGACCTAACCTGAAACCTTCCAACCAATCAAAGAGCTTCATTTTCCATGTTGAATACCCTCATAATATGAAGAATTGAGCACCCCAATATCAACTACTTGATATCAAGTCAAACTCAACATTAAATACCTGATATTAGGTCCACAAAACCTCTATATATGATCCCCATGATGCTCCAAAATCCATTCTCATCATTTGTAGCTAGGGAAGTTTTTTAAATTTTTGTTGCGACTAAGAGCTCTACGCAATCAATTTCCACTTACAATATCTTACTCAATACTACTTTGATTTTCATATCATTTGAACCTATTTGAACTCAACATGTTCAATTTAGTTGTGGGGGGAGGATGCTTGCATGGGAAAATTACATCAATTTGTCAAAATTCACTATCTTCGAGAAGGTATTAGAAGGGTAAGAATGCTAAAAACCTTAAGTGTTATAATGAAAAATCAATCGTATTAATGCCAGAAAATTTAATTTTTTCATCCAAGGGACCATAACCATTATAATAAGCCATACATAAGGAAAAAGGAACTAATTGTGAAGGGTCATAGAAGAGGATAAATACTTTTGATCATCTCTACAATCATGTGAACTAAAGCACTTGATGAAAGTAAGGTGACAAGTGAGGTATAAACATATTAATAATAACTAACAACACCTTAGTATCACCAAATCCTTGAATGATTGCCAATGGTCCCAAAAAGAGAAGGACAAGCAAGACCTTCACAGGGAGCAGTCAAATGTCCAAGAGGTGATAGAGGCCAATAAGGTGAACAAGCTAAGCATGAAGAGCAGGAGCCACCCTCATTCAACATCCATCAAGAAGCTTTTATTACAAGATAGTTAGTCCAAGGAGAGGCCACAGAACCACAAGCTCTAGTGCAAGGGCAATGCCTCACATTGTCCCCATAATGCCTTGAAGTTATTCAAGAGAAATCCATGTTAACCATGGTCATCGTGGAAATGAACTTCAACCCCTTTATAGCGTTTTCTCCTAAGGTAGTTTAGACGCAACTCCAGGCACTACCATTATGGCACATTTTTTCAAACAATGGTGAATAGTACCTCAATAAGGTGTACCAATTTTGGCACAACAAAGAAGAAGGCATCATGATTAACATTGGTGAAGTCATTGTTTCTTTCTTAGTTAAACCAATCACAAAGGCTTTAAATCTGTGAAATGTGGGGCTAAGCTGGTGCATCTATCCACGAGGTATGATCTTGAGACCTAAAAGTTATGGCTAAAGCAAGCATACAACAAGGATGATAATAAATATAATGAATTGACTCTTGAAGAGAGGACCTATTTCAAGATAGGCACATATCACCTATTCCCCACTGAAGGACTCAATAGAATCTCAATGTACGTAGCTAAGGGAAGTGCCATACTAATGGGCAAATACATGACCAACCTTTTCTAGTTATATTGCATGGAAATTTGGAGGTTTGAAGAAAAGAAGGTAAGGAAGCCAACACTTCCATTCTCCTACCTGATCAAGAAGCTTTGTAAGCATGCTAGAATCCTAAGATACACAAATGATGTTCCCAAGAGGGCTTAGAATGCTTCCTTCACTAAATTTCTCAAACTTGCAACACCAAAGAAAGACCTTAGTGAGGAACAATAACTAGAGAAGGAAGAAAAACTAGAAAAATAAAAAGAACAAGAGCCTAAACAACATCGTGAGCCACAAGTTCCATCACCCCCACCACAAGACTATAGGCCTACAATGGGCCAATTGCAAAGAATTGTTGAAACACTCAACTAGGGGAGTAGAGATGAGTTAAACCTCTTCAAATTTATCAATGATGTCATGTAGTCCACTATTTTTGCTAATCCAATAATGGGGAAAATTTTTCTACAATTAGGAGGAGAATCTCAATGGTCACAAAAAATATCTAGTAACATTACATCCTTCCAAGTGATGGTTGAAATAGGAGAAGTTGCCACAGTAGTGGTTATGCAGCATTAGGATGCAGCAGGTGCAGCAAAGGTGATAATAGATCACATCAAGAAATCTTTCAATGTGCCTGTTGTGCTCCTAGTGGATTTGACTAGGACCAAAGATGCCCAAATGTTATTTGAAACTTCAATGACTCCTGTAGCCCAAGAGGATGTGCTAGATAGATTGTCATAGATAGGATAAGTAATGACCACCCTATTTGACATCCCCAATGATGTCACTACAATGCAATCAAGCCTCATTACCACCAAAGAAAAGCTAGTCATGGTTGAGACCAAGACAAAACATGCAAAAGTAGAAATGCATCACTGGCAACAAGAGTTGGTCACATTGAGAGCTAAAATATGAGACCCTACTTGATTTGTCGCACCTGACCAATTGGATCAATTTAGAATAGAGTAGCTAAACAAATTAATTGAAGAGAACAAAGTTATTGAGTAAGACAAGGAGAAGGTAGTATGGAATGCCAAAACTACTGATGCTTAGGCATATGCCCATAAAAAGGCATTGAACACCATACAAGAAGAAAATAAACAACTTACCACAAATAACACAAAGTTGAACACCATCAAAAAATAGAAGAATATCTTGGAGGAAAGTGTCCGCCAGTTGAGAGAACAACTGGTGAGGGTCAAATAAGAAATTAATAGATTGGTCAAAGAGAAAAAATCCTCTTGATGGAGGAGGTCTACACCATTTTTCAAAAGTCTATAATCAAAATAAGCACATGGAAAAATGAGGCCAAAAAGCATGAGAAGCTAAAGGAGCACTTCTGGGACCAGGTTGACATGTATAAGCAGATCAACAAAAAGGAAATCTAGATGACAAAAGCCCATATCATAGTAATGTTTGTGCAAAATCCTAATTGGCAACCCATCCTAGATAGTTATGCACTAGTCCACCAAGTAGAAGTGAAGAATAATGACCTACATATTGAGGACTTAAAGGAATACATGGCATTAGCTAGCCTTCGATATGCCAACCTTACCATGTTAATAGCAAGTCAGCCTAAAAATGAATTAGAGTAATAGGTAATGACCACCTATGCATTATATGAAAAAGAGTTTGCAAATAGAAAAGATGGTTTATAGAAACTCCATGTAGCAAACTTAAAATTGGAGGTGATCAAGGCCCATGACCATGATTAGAAAGATGTTACCTCAAACCTAGCTAGGAGGTTAACAGATCATCATGAGTTAAAAGAAAAGGCTAGGAGCTTTGAGGATGAATGATGATAGTTTATGGCTTGGTATGTGAAGGCCAACAAAATGTTTCCACAACTACCATGCCCATGGGATGTATTGACACCAACAAACATCAGTTTAGTAGCTTGGGTAGTACATGCTCCACAGACAAAGGAAGAAAAGTTGCAAGTGCTACTCAATCACTACAAATTTCAGAAGCTTGGCAACAAAGGGAGGCAGTCGATGGAAGAGCCACTACCTTCAGGAACTACATGAGCTTCCCCAATTTTGTGTCCTATAATGTTATGTCCAAATTTTTGTAAAACACCACTACAGTATGTAAGTGTCAATTTTTTTGTTTGTTTGTTTGAGTCAGTCAATAATTCCATACCTTCCCAACATTTTGTAAAGAACCTGTTCCTCATTTTCTTTAACTTGAGGACGAGTTTTCATTTAGTCATGGGGGCATGATAAGTCATGATTTTGTCAACTCCAATATTGGGTACCCAATATTAGAGCCTCAATATTGAATGCACAATACTAGGTCCCAAGAAATGATGTCGAATATCCAATATTTCCCCTTTCATGCTAGCCTATAAATACCACACTTGGGGTGCATGGTTGGGATATAGTTGGTTGATAGATTTTAGATAGCTTTTTCCTAAATTTTTTATTCCCAATTCTATTGTTTCCTAGTGCATACTTGCAATGTGAAATTAAGTGATTGTATAACATCCTTATTCGAGTGTGACATACTTGGTTACTTTACATGATCGAAAATAAAGATCGAGATTACTTTCATCATTGTAGCATCCACTTAGATATATTATTGCTTTTAATTACTTAAATGTTTACAATTTTTCTTAGTTAATGTTTCCATTTATTGCTCTTTATGATTCTTGTCATTAGGTGAAATGAGTAAAACTAATTACAAGTGATTAAGTGTAATTTCTTGGTAACCCAACAATGTATCGTTTGGTAAGCCTAGTGGTGTATGCTTGATAATCCCAACAATAGTTACATGAAGTCCAAGGCATGGGTTATCCCTTTATTTTCATTAGGAGTAGCATACAGCTAGACAACATCAATCATTTGCCTCACTTTTAACTAAATCATACATGACAAAGCTACCACTAGTTCAAGTGGAAAGACAGTGAACTATGATCAAAGCATAAAAATTTAGATGCACAACTAGTCCCATCCATAGAATTCAACCAAATTATGCATGAATTCTTATGATTCATATGGTTGGGTGTAGGGGTACCTCGCCGCTCATCAACCTTTTTTGTTTGCCATAAGGTTCACAAAAGGTACAAATGACTAATTCAAAATAGAAGATAGTCAAATGAATATATGATTGGCCAGAAAGATAAAATGGAAAAAGAAATCTTTGGCCAAGTGTTCAAATTAGAGAGAAATATATTTTTCCCCAATTCAAATAATGAAGAAAAGTCAAAATGAGCCAAAATGCATGTGGTCCATTTTGGTTGTCCATAACCTAAGCTAGAGAAAACAACATTTGGCCCTTTTCACAATTTGGGAAAGACTCATTTTTTCCATTTCAACGATCCATAACTATAATTTTCCCATTCCTAAATGATACCAGTACATAATGAAGATGGTGTCTCTTCATAACTAATCTTGAGATTAGCATGATAAAACCCAAAAGAGCAATTGCGATTAAAACCCAAAAGGCCATGTTGTAATAACGAACATGTCTCTTGAAGTAACCTTTGGGATTTTAACCTAAGGTATTTATACCCAAGAATTAGAGGTCATATCAGCATGGAGTTGCAGAGCTAGTAAAGGTGAGTGACCAGAGCTAGATGAAGTAGGATAGGAAGAGGATTGTCCATCCCTTCTAGCTAGTTGTAGGCCTAATCATGGTGGCAATGACATATTGCCTCTAAAAGATAGATGTCGAAGGAAGAAAAATCCATGGAACACCTAAAGAATGATCCAAATACACTATTCCACATCAATAAAGCTTTCTTTTTCTTTTCTTTCTATATTTTCCCTATTATTTTCTTTAAGCTCAATATCAAATGTTACACATGGTTGATATTTGCTATGTTATCTTCTTATGCCTAATGTCTAATATAACATATATTTGATGTTTGTCATGACATCCAAGAATGGGATGTCACACTTTGTATTAAAGAAAACCATAACCAAAGGTTCATTAGAACCACAGGCCAACTATAATCTAAACCTAATGATGAACCATGAAGCCATGATCTAGGAAGAGTCATGGACTACCACTAGATGTGCCATATGTCTGAGATGATCCTTGTAAGCAAGAACATACATCTGTATTGATTTTCATGGACAAAAAATTAAACATATAAAAGAAAAATTGACACCACCAACTAACAAGATTCCTTCAAGGATGTCAGGAGACCTGAGTATGCTTCAACAAGGTACATCAAGTATAAGAAACATTGGTAAGATAAGAATACACTAAACTAGATAATTCTTACCCATCTTGTAGTGATGCTAGAAATGTTAATTTATTAATGTTATTTTAAGTTTCCTTCTAGGCTAGCAACCATGGCCTAAGTTACAATTTCGTTTCCTTAAAATACCTAACCATGTAACTTGGAATTATTCATCTTACCCAAGACCTATGTATTGATAAATTTAAGGGAATAGACCTAGTCAAAAGATTGTCTCATTCCTACTCAAGGTTATTACCATGAGATCCATAAGAAAATCAATACTCAATAGGTAATGTTATAAAGTTTTACATTGCTAGCCTTCTTCTTAGTACCTCACTATGATATAATCATGATCTAAGAAGAATAAGGCTACATCATGCTTGCCAAATTACAAGGTAAAAATATTATATTTCAATCCAAAGATCAATATATCATTTATAGTTAAAACCAAAGTTATCTAGAAGTCATCATGTTACCCATACATTAACCTACTAATATGAGTTTGGAAAAATAGGCTATTTTGCTCCACTCATTTATGAAAATCCAACTTAGTTTGTGGACCTAGAAACCATGTCTCATGCATAGTACTCATCAAGATGAAACCAACAGTGCAAATTTTCTCCTAATTAGACTTATGATTTAAGATATAATATCATTCAAAATTTCTCATTATGTGTACATTTTAAAAATAATAAATTAAAAAATTATTAAATTAATTATTACAAAATATTTATTTAAATTTAAAAAATAAAAAAATAAAAATTTTGGAGAGGCACAATCCCTTTACAGGGCCACATAGCCCACTCTATGCCTTTTTCCCTCTACACAACATCATTCCACATCTTTTCCCGCTGCTAGCCTCATGCGCCTATTGATGCCATCCTTCCACTTATGGCCTTTGCCTTCACATATCCCTGCTACCTACCTATCTACAACCATGCTATCATGCCCATTCTCACTATCATGCTTGCCCATCTATGATGTCCTATCCTCCCCCACACCATTGCACCTTTGTTACTTCCTTCTTTGCACATCGTTCCTCTGCTACCCTTTAGCCACCATGCATTGTTCATCCTTCTATTGTCACCACAACCTTTGCTTGTGCATCGTCGATCATTGCTTACTATTCCTATGGCCTGTAACCTCTACCATTGAGAAAATAATAATTTAAAATAAATAAATAAAATAATATATATGAAAAAAAATTTGTAGGTTGTGCAACCTTGCAAGGGCTTTGCCACCTTGCTTAAGGCTACACAGGCCTCACAAAAGCACATTTGTGCTGCCTAACCATTCACATCGTCTTGTCCTCCCTACACGCTACCTATTACTTGCCATCTCCCTACTTGCTACCACCACTACCATCATGCCTCTACTTTCCATGCTTCTCTATGTTACACATTTCATCTATTAGAGCACCATTACCTCTACCTACTATCAGTGCATCTATGTACCCTTCTCTTATCATTTTGTTGTCTTTTATGCCACTTGTCACACAACACGGCATGCCCTACTCAGTGTTGTATTGTAGTGTGCTATGTAGAAATCCTCACTAGTCATTCGTGTCATTCTCCACATTTTTCATCATTTTTCCACCACATCCTCACCACTGCTGCCACTACCATCGCCACAGCCTTCACCAAAAAAAAAATTTGTTGGAAATTTTAGTAGGTCACAATGTTCGATGGGCTCTTTAGACATCATGGAAGTTATCCTTCATGGTACTCTCATGGAAACCATAGATACTATGGAATCTAGCCTCCATGATCCTCCAAGGACACTTTATATATCATGAAATCAAGCCTCCATAGTGCTTTGATGAACACCAAGAAATCTAGCTTCCACAGTGCTCCCATGAACACTATAGATACCATGGAATCTAATCTCCTTGATTCTCCCACACTCCATAGACATTGTCGAATCTATCCTCTACAATGCTTCAACAAACACTCTAGACATCATGGAATTGATCCTCCATGGTGCTTTGATGAACACCATAGAATCTAGCCTCCACAGTGCTCCGATGAGCACCGTCGATGCCATTGGCAACCAAAAATGTTTTTGTTAGTTAACAAAAAATTTCAAACATTAGGAAAGTGGTGCAATAAAATTTAAATACATAAACATGAAAAATATCTTCAAAAAATAATTTTATGCATTATTAGCAACTAAAGTAAAAACTCCATAATTAAGTATGCTAGTTCTTGAGTAGTGTAGGAATGGGTGACCTCTTGAGAAGTTTTGTTATATGTGCCTAATTTTTTCAACTCCATAAGCCATAATCTTTTATTCCATAAGCCTTTTTTGGCAAACAAAGAGTTGTTTCCTATAGATTTCAACCTCCCAGACATAATGATGAAGTCAAATCTACCCCATGAAGCTCCAAAAATTGGTTTTTAAGATCCTTAAACACTCATTTTAGCATAACTTGGGCATATGATGTCTATTTCTAACATATGAATAATCATTTCTAACATTTTTCATCCTTCTAAACTCAATGATGATGTTTGATTTATCATCCAAGTACCCAATAATTTGATGATATATTAAACTATGCCTTAAGAGGCCATAACGTAGAAGAATTAATCACGCCTAGCAATTTAATTGTTGAGACTAAAAAATTAAACCTCTTGGGTTATCTTGGATCTTAAGATTAAATTATTAGTCTCTATAGATAGATAATTGTATATTACAAACCCCTAGTATGTCATTAGTTACGTTATCAGAGCCAATGTTCTAATGGAGGTAGAAAAGTGGTTAAGAGTATAGGTAATGTAACTAGATGTTATTGATTCAAAATTAGTTGATGAATTAGAAAGATCAACAAAATGTATATCAATTCATCCTATAACTAAATCATATGGAAGAATAAACATGGAGAGTCATAATCTTATTTTGACAAGGTGTATGATACCCATAAAGAGTAATGGTTGAGAAGAAAATCCAAGAATGAGAATGAAAGTTGCAACATACAATGTGCTTGAAAGATCCCTAGCTAGTGAAAGACAACATCTACTATATCTACCATCAGCCTTGGATTGGCATGAGTATCGATACCCATGCATCTTAACATTATTACAATATTTGAATGCTAAAGTCTTATGCCTATAAGAAAAAGGTTCTTCTTTCAAGCCATATAGATTAGCTTATTGCAAAAATCACAACATGGATGGTTGCACAATGTTTTATAAGGAAGCCAAGATTCAATTGGTACAAAGATTTGAATAGAAATTAGAAGATATGATTTTGGAAACCCTTGAACTTCAAATCATGGGAGAGAAAGAACAATCAAGATTAAGGATCATTGAACTTAGAAGGAAAGGGGATGAATAAGTTCTTCAAAATAAAAATTAATCAACCAAAGTACACACTAAATTTGAACAAGGTTCCCCAACTTGGATAGTCCACACTTAGAGGAAAGTTCACTAGCATACCTTTGCACTTTGTCATTCTCAAAACATGGTTTGAAGGGTACCACACCTTGTATAAGCTCTAAGGTGTGCTACGAAGTGATTTGATGCCACGAATCCACTCAATCCCATAAGGTCCTGATAAGCTTAGAATGTCATTTCAAAGATCCCACAACCTTTACAACTTGAGCTCCATTCCAAAGTGCTTTGCTGCTACACCAACACTTAGTAGGATCCTAACAAGCTCAAGAATAATGCCTTCCCATAAGAAGCACATAAACCTTGTAGAGCAATAAAAGAGAAACAAAAATTACAAGGAAAGGATGCAACTAATTTTGTTGGTCCTTTCACTTTGAAGTACAAAACAATAGATCTCTTACAACAGTATAAAAGATAGCATAATGAGGTACACAAATACAATAGAATAATTTGCACAATGATTACTTGATATTGACACTTGCTTACATTCAACACTTGCTCTTTCCCCAAGATAATGAAGTCTTCTTATAGCCTAGATGTTTCTAAATTCAACTTAGAATTCATGCAATAGCTATCTAACATTCATTAGAGACATCTTCTTTAAGATTGAAATGTCTTTCTATATTAGATTTCCATTTGGGAGAGACATCTTCTTCACAAGGAAGATGTCTACTATTTCTAAGAGATCTATTATTTTGAGCAATCTTCAACTCAGCCAAGATGTCTTCATCATTAGGGAGACATCTTTTCTTTATAGTAGACATCTACTATTTCTTCAAGATGTCTTCACTGATCCTTCTATTCTTCAATCAAAATTTCTACTACTATTGAGAGACTTCTTCACTTGATGTGAGACATCTATTGTTTCTTGGAGATGTCTTTCTTCAATAAGTTCTTAAATACCAAGGCTTCCCTTTGATCACTAGAGTTGAGCTTTGAGGTCTTTGTTCCTTGTCATCCACTTTGAACTCTTGCATGCTTTCTTGAGATCTTGTAGATGTTCTTCTTTGAGCTCTCCTTTTGTCCAAATCCAAGTTCTTTTCCTACAACCACAACAACCACACAAGCATCCTTGTTCTCCATGTTTCTTAAGGTTTTGACATACCAAAAGGTCAACAAAGGTTTCAGAGAAGCCACATAGCCTTAGCATTGATGGTAAAAATTCATTTATTAGGAAGATGTGTATCCATAGTTAACACACATTTAATTGCTAAATCAACTTTTCTAGATGTTAGACTACGTCAAGGAGCATACTTGTTTAAGCAAATAGAGGAAAGTTTGAAGAGTAAGTTATTCCCAAGTCATATTGATCCAATGCCATTTTTCCTTCATGGAGACTTTAATGAGAAAGTTGGAAGTAGTGTTTATCAATTATTTAAATATGGATATGTAAAGGAATCCTTGGAAGATGAACCCAATTTGAAGAAGATTGATGAGTGGCGAGTGTTAGCGACCGTTTGGGACGTGACCACCAACGAGTGTCCTCGAACAGGATTTAGGTGCCTGCTGGTCTCTGGCAACACCAAGGCCCAGATACCTCCAAATAACTTAGTAGTTAATGTGAGTATGTGTGTGTGCTGTTGCGGCGTGCGGTTGTGTGCAATGTAACGATTGCGTGTGTGTGAAATACAAATGACTTACTTTAAGAGATTCAGCCAACTTTATCAAGTACTGTGAGTTGTTGAAAGTTTCCTATTTTGTTCAAACTACCTAGTCTACGTAGTCCCTATAATACCTGCTTGTAACAAGTAAAATTTTGCATAAACATTTGAGCACAACTCCGCAAATCTACTCCTAATTTTCCCCAGAGAGAGATATATAGTTCCACAAGAAAACTAGAAATAGAGCAAGATTCAAAGGAAATAGACAGAAAGAAAAGAAAGCAGATTTGTGTGGACCTCAAATATTTAAACAAGGTAAAATGACACGAGTAAACACTTCGCAATAAAGCTATTCCAAATTCAATATCTATGAATTGTTCAA
>MNCI01002736.1:337344-419276 GCA_015680685.1 Gnetum montanum | reverse complement strand
TATGTGATGCATGGAACTTTCCTCTTCTCGATCTTTCCACAAATTTTTATCTTAGAAATTTCTAAGGAAAGATCTTGGATCCTAAGGCATGCATCTATTGTACTTAGCCATGCCCTTCCCATTATAATTGGGAAGTCCCCTTCGTTGTTTTTTACTTCAATCACTAGGAAATCAGCTGGGTAGGACCAACCACACACAGTGGTGATGATGTCCTTCACCAATCCCAAGGGAATGATCATAGACTGGTCTTCCAGCTCTAGTTGAATGTTGCTCTTCTTAAGTTGGGGCAGGTTCCAGGCATGATACATCTCTCGTGAAATTAAGTTGACTCTGGAACCTGAGTCAAGAAGAGCCCTATGTGGTTCATTTTCTGTGATCTGGAGATAGATTAAGGGACTCCCAGGGTCTGTTAGTTTTCTAGGAAGGTGGCCTACCTTGATCCAGTCAGTTACGGTATGCGTTAACATAACCGTATGCATTAAGCTCTATTCGACTAAAGGGTGCTCCAAAGTGTTAGATGGTGGAGGAGTGTACATGGCCTCAACTACTTGTTGTTGCGAGAGTTTGTCTAGGATTTTGGTTCTAAAGTAGGATCTTCTCTTTTTACAGTTTTCAGAACCAACAACAGGTTGAATATTTACAACTCTCGCAGTGTGACATTGCTGCAGTTGAGGAGGAAGTTCCCCTTCCATTGTTGGAGCAGGAGGTGTTATGGGAACTACAACTAGTGGAAGAGATGCAGATGGATTAGGAGGATGGTGTGGGTATGAAGTGTCTCTCGGAGGAGAAGGAGTCCTTCTAAAGTACTCCCAAACTTGGTACTGATGGTTGGGGGTTGTGTGACCCATAGAGTCACTTGGAGAAATCAACTATTGCACATAATATCCATAAGGATCAGGCTACCAGTAAGGGTACTGATGTTCGGGCAATGGCATCCCCCATGACTGTGGGTATTGCCACTGCTGATGCTATCCGATGGGCTGTGGTTGAGTTCCACTTGGATAATACGTTAAGGGCTGGTGGAACTGCCTTGGGTTACCTTGTGGATAAGGTAACCTTTGGGGTGTTTTCCATTGGTTAAGTCTTGGATTAAGTGCATACACCCCAGACTCCTGTAGATTTGAGATAATGGAACAACATCCCTTAGGATGGTCATAATAGCAGATCTCACATCCACTGTTATCGTCTGTGTCAGAATCCATAGCCACATTGGAGTTAGTGATTTTTCCCTTACCCTTGTTATGTGCAGGGCTTAAATCTCTCCACTTTTTCTCACCTTTGTCACTACTTCGTTCTACCTTAGACTCTTCTACAATTCTTAAGACAGTTTCAATTTTAGAGTCTAAGGAACTCCATATGTCATCTACCTTAGCCGCTATTTTTGTTGTGAGTTTTTGGATCGGCAAGGTTTTCCAGTTCACCAACTCTTCGAGTGGTGACTCATCCTCTTCATCACAAAATTTCACTCCCTTCTTTGGAAGAGAGGGATCATGGTTGTACTCTTCCTTTTGTGTAGCTCACCTTCTTCGTTTGCTACTTGCTCCAACAAGCTTTGTACTTCATGGGCTCTAAGTTTTGATAGTCATCCTTGGGCATAAGTCCTAAGGGTTCTCCGAGTTTCATGCCTTAGCCCATCCACGATGTGGCAAAGTTGATCCTGCTGAACATACCCATGGCCCGAGCAACAATGTAACAATGTGTAGTAATGGGCCATGGTAGCATCCAAGGATTTGTGATGACCTTGCTTCCAGCCTTGAATCTGCTTATGCAAATTGGACACTCTGGAGTACATTTGATACTTTTCGTTGAACAGTTCTAACATCATACTCCACCTCCTAATGGTTTCCGGTTCTAAGGACCGATACTAGCTCTCTGCTTCCTTGATAAGTGTCCTTGGGAACAACTTAAGTTTTTGCCACTAATTTTCTATATTCTACAAGCCACAGCCATTGTGAAATTCCTATAAATGATTTTGCATATTAGCATTGTATCCCCCTTCAAATCGTGAGATGTTGTTCATGTCTAATTGTTTAATCTAACTATATTTTAAATGCCTTGTGGGAATCCTAACTACCTCCATCATGTCAAGCATACTTCAGGTTGCGAGTAGGGGCTCATCATGATCATCTCTTTCATGACGCCTGTGATGTTTGCAGTGTTCCCTACTCTCCCTACGTTCATGCCCTTGTCCTCTCTCTCGACTTTCCCATTGAGGTCTTTCGTCCTTCTTACCTTTATCCTCACCTTTATGTTCATGGTGGTTATGCCCAGATGTGGAAGGAGAGGGTGAGTGATGTGAAGAAGGGGAAGAAGAAGGGGAACCATCACCATGACGATGTTTCTTGCCTTCTCTTCGGCTGCTATGGCCCTGATCATGGGGACGATCTAAGTGTCCATCCTTAGCATGAGTGGTTGTTCCCTCTGTGAATAGCTGGTGTTCACGGGAATCAAAACAAGGGATATGTATCTTTGATCATAGGTTCTGATACCCTTCCTCCTCACCATCGTTAGGAGGGGGAACATCATTTGTTAAAGAACCCGTGATAAGGGGTTCCTCATCTCCTATTTCGCTAAGGACGTGTGGGGCTTTGCCCTTCAGAAAAATATGTTAACTCTCCTTCCTTAAGTCCCTCATATGTTGGGCATCTGTGGGATAATAATCCCTCATGTCAAAATCATCTGCAACGTATTCAATAAATAATTCTTGCATGCTAATCTGTGCCAAGGCATGAAAAAGCATGTTAGGGACTGATTGGTCTAGGGGTAACATGATGCTACCTTGCAAATCTCTCCATCATAGCTACTCGTCTTCATAGAGGATAAAAGTGAAGTTAGGGATATACTCATCGGGATGAGTATATGCCATCTTATATTGTTTAGGACTTGGCTGATTTTGGTTATGTTTTTTATGTTGCTGACTGTCTCGTGTATGATCCTTAGGTGGTGAGTTGCTCTTATGAGAAGAAGACATTGTTATCGGTGTGCTATTTCACCATTATATAATTTTTATTTTTTGATTAACTCGAAGGTTCGTTAAGGCTCACAACGATGTGAGTGATATCCCTTATGTTCTATTTGGTGTACAAACACTTAGTCCCCGACAACGGTGCCAATGATGAGTGGCGAGGTACCCCTACACTCAACCATACGAAACGAGCGTAGCACATGCGATCTGGTCGAACTCCGTAGACTAAATGCCTAAACGCCCCATGGAACACTTGGGGTTAATCATTCGTTGTCTTCCCAGACTTACTTGTTGTTGTCACGGTGTATGGTTAAGTAAGTCCGAGATATATGATTTTTATGGTCTTTTCTGGTTTTATCTCCTATGCTAAAGGGTGAAGGGTTGAGAAACTAACTAGCTCTAACTAAGGACCTAAGTCTAAATTAACTAGCGTCAGCATCCATTCCCACTTACCGTACACACCCTGAACTATGCAACTATGGCTACCAAACGCTAATCGTTACTAGGATCACCACACGTAACGCATGTGCTCGAAGTGGTTGTACTGAGGCACCTAACTAGGAGGAAAGGGTTGAGAGAGCCTAACTAGCCTAAGTGTGATGAATAGCTGATTCCTTGACTAACCGTACACATCTAGGACTACCACTGGGATTACCAAGTGTAGATCCTGGATTACGCCACTGGGTTACCAAGTAGTCACAATGCTCGTAATCAAGTTGTACTCATACTGCATGCGATGAGCAACCGATTCCTTGACTAGCCGTATACATCCTTAGATGCTCATAATCAAGTCATACTCATACCGCATTCTAGGAAAGTAATAAATAAAAATAAATAAAATTCTATCCATGTATTGCAAGGTTTATCCAATCAAGTTTGTCTTTATTTCCGTACACAACTTGTGTTCAGGTACAAAGATGCTTGAATAAAGATCCGTTCACTCTAGGACTCCTACTGCGAGCACATGGAAAATTAATCTATCTCTGGAGTGATCAAACTACCAGAGCTTTGCTACTTCTAGCTAGGATTGGGAAATAACAGGAGTGTCACCTCTTATTTATAGATTTGGTGGCGGACCGCGATATTGCGTACGCAATATCACAGGGGACGACATGATATCGTGGGGGATGCAATAGCGCGTACGCGATATCGTGGCCTATGCGATATCACTTCTCATCAAAGATGTTTCCATTAATTTAATAGGAAATTCCATAGATAAGTTAGATTCTAGAATTTAGGAAAATATGATGTTGATGGATAGTATTCATCAAGAATCATAGTTCATTAATTACACTGTCATGATTAATGAAGATGGGTTAACATCATTCTTCATTGAAAACTTAGATTATATTTGGTACAATGTCTAATTCCTTTAAGTTACCAAGTTACTAGAGTTAATTTCTAAAGAAGAAGTTGAGAAGAAGCTAGATGAAGCCCTTCCATCATGAACAAGATCATCCAATCATATACCACTTATGGTAGAACTACAACTACTTTCATTAATTCCTAAGGTTGATTAAGATTAGGGATTATTTTAATCTTAATTTTATTTATGATTTTCATAATTATATTTATTTTTAATGTATATTTTAATTTGATAAATAAAATATCTAAGGTAATGAAAGTTGGAAACAAGGATTTTCCCTACCTCCACTTGGGTAACTAGATATGAGTTACACTTTATGTGATCATGTTGAGACTAGTGATTGGTGGTTGGTAAACCTTTAATCTACCTCTTGTCATTATCTTAGAAAATGAGGTAAGTGTTGATAAAATAACATTTAATACTTATATAAATTCTTCTCACATATATTATGTTTGTAGAATAATCAAGAGAACATTAGGATATACAACTTCAAGCCCAAAGGAGAAATCAAATTATTAGAGCATAGGAGCATTTGAGCTAGAAAACGATAGTGAACATGGACTCGTTCAAGGATAAAGAAAACCTAAAGGAGATGAATTGTAGCATCCCAATTCCCAAATGGTGCCACTACATAATGAAGATGGTGTTTCTTCATAACTAATCTTGAGATTAGCATGACAAGACCTAAAATGGTAGTTGTAATTAAGACCTGAAAGGTCATGTTGTAATAACAGATGTGTTTCTTGAGGTAACCTTTGGTGGTTTGACCTAAGATATTTATACCCTGGCATTAGAGGACATATCAGCATAGATTTATAGAGTTAGTAAAGGTGAGTAACAAGAGCTAGGTGAAGTGGATAGAAAGAGGACAAGTCATTCCTTCTAGCTAGTTGTAGGCCTAACCATGGTATCCATGCTAGATTACCTTTAAGGGATAAATGTCAACGGAAGAAAATGCCAAAAAAAAAAACCTAGAGCATGATCTAGATACACTATTCCACATCAATAAAGCTTTCTTTTCCTTTTCCTTCTGTATTTTCCAGATTATTTTTTTATGCTTAATGTCAAATGTTCTGCATATTTGATGTTTGCTATATTATCTTCTTATGCCTAATGTCTAACATAATGTATATTTAACATTTTTCATGACATCCAAGAATAGGATGTCACAATAACCTAAACTAATCAAAACCACATTTGGTCCATTTTTGCAAGTTAATCAAAACACATTTAGCTTATTTCAACTATCCATAACCTGAACTGGAGAAAACCACATTTGGCCTATTTTGTAATTTTTCCATGATCCATTTTTTCCATTTTGGTTGTCCATAACTCGAATTAGATAAAGCCACATTTCACTTATTTTGCAATTTGGCCAAGACCAAGTTTCACCATTTCAGCTATCCATAACCCAAACTAGAGAGAATTACATTTGATCCATTTCACAATTTGGCCAAGATCCATTTTCCACATTTCAACCATCCATAACCAAAATTGGAGAAAACTACATTTGGCTCATTTTGCAATTTTACCAAGGCCCTTTTTTCTCATTTTGGCCATCCATAACATGAACTAGAGAAAACTACATTTGGCTTATTTTGTAATTTGGCCAAGATCCATTTTTCCCATTTTAGCTATCCATAACTCAAACCACAAAAAAAAGCTACGTTTGGCCCACTTTGAAATTTTCCCAAGATCCATTTTCTCCATTTCGACTATTTATAACCCAAACTAGAGAAAATGGCATTTTGGCCCATTTTGCAATTTGGCCAAGACTCATTTTCTGCATTTTGACTATCCATAACTTGAACTGGAGAAAATCACATTTGGCCCATTTCACAATTTGGGTAGGACCTATTTTCCTCATTTTGGTCATCCAAAATCCAAATTAGAAAAAACCACATTTGGCCCATTTCACAATTTGGCCAAGATCCATTTTCCTCATTTTGGTCCCAATTCAAACACCAAGCATTACACATTACAAAAACAAGTCACTTTATGATCTAGATATCAAGATTGATAAAATGGGTAACATTTTACTCCCAAAAAAGGCAAAACCCATTCTTCTTATTTCATTAAAAGGCCTGAATTGGAGAAAGTGCATCTTTCCCCATTTCATTACAAAACCCAAAATGGAAAAAATGCCTTCTAGGTCTAATTTAGGGCAAATCTATTCCAATTTAAGCATGAATCTAACCAAGGCTATGGATTGAAATGGGAAGAATGGTCATTACCACTTCAAAAAGGGGCCTAACTAATTATCTCTAATACATCAAATGGTAAGTAAATAGCCACTTGCTAGAGATCTATCAGATTTTTAAAATTAAATAGCATGATTAAAGAAGTTAAGAATTAATGTATGCTGACAGAGGGATTTAAATGAATGAATCTAAAGTCCATTCAAATGATACTACATTTCAGATCATCCTTAAATACATATGAGTTTCAGCATCAACAACCATTACATATACAACTTTGAAGGAGCTTCAAGAAAATTTCATAGGAGTTATGCAAAGCGATAGAAATAGAGAGAAATACTCTAAATTTTCATAATAATCTAATCAATTAATAGGCTAGATATTCATCATGCTAAAGAAGTACATTAGAACCAAGGAAGAGACCAATTTGTTGTTCCAAGAAATGCTAGTACAAGCACTCACAAAGTATCTACAAAGTTTCAATTTGTTTATTTTTAGTTGCAAAGATGGGCAAAATCGAATGAGGATTTGAAGCTTTATGATTATTCCCAACAATTCGATCTAAAGGCTTTCAATGAAGAGCAAGAATAGAGGAACTTTTATTAACATACACACTTACAAAAAATTGGCTTTAGACCTAGGGATATTTTAATCAAAGATGTTATTAATTGGATTTTCTATAAAATAGAGTTCAATAGAAATTATTTGAAATTCAAGAAAAAGCCAGAACAAGTAATCAATATCAGTCCTAGAAGAAGCTATGAGCTGTATGACATTCCTTCCCCAAGCCATTTTGAATAGGATACCCATAATGAGAATGCCACCACAATTGCATAAAACATAATATTAGAAAATGGACAAGAGCTACACATGGCCAAGCTAAACATCTCAAAAGAATTTTTTTTTCAAGTTTCAAAGAGCTCAGGTTCCATCATTGCATTTTCATTTCTACTTTAAATATCTATTATGGCTTTAATATTACTTCTATTCTAGCTTAGCATTTAAATGTTTTGGCCATTTTTGAAAATAATAAGCCTTTCCACCTAGTCTATTTTATCAATTGCAAAATAGTATAGCAGATACCATGACTAAAAATACCCAATCTAATATGAGCTCCGTCTTATTAGATCATGTTTTGGCTATCAGTTGCTGCTTTGATGCTTTTTGTTGTTGCTGCAATTAGTAATTATTGGATGGTATTTTTGTCTACAAGTTGTCGGTACCACTTGTTGCAATTGCTATGTATTACTGCCATGGCTACTTGCAGCTATTAATGAATCTGCTAAGTTCTCTCTTCTCTCTACTTCCTATTATTTCTTTTTAATATTATGATCTTTCTAAGTTATTCCATCTTCAATGTTCTAGTTTACTCTCCACTTTCAATTTTGCTCAATGCTCAAATTTAAGTTTTACTCAAGTTGTTGTTCTATTTAAATTTCAACTACATTTCCTCTTCCACTTCGATACTATTCCCTGGCTAGCCGTGCCCTAAGCAAGGTGACTAGGCAATAGCCTTGTCAAACGGAGCACTTGACAGAGTGTTGTGCATTAATGTACCTTTATGATCCAAATCTATGCGTCAACAATCACATCATGGTCATAGGGAAGATTAATCATGTTTATAAAAATCCTTTTTCATTTGTTAACTCTATTTTATTTATATGTCAATCATGAAGATATTAATCTTATTTCTTCCAAATAGTAAAGCTATTAACATATCATGATTTACTTTTATCATTGAGGGTTAAGATATTCTATTCTTTTTAATGCACTGTTTTCTTTTTATTTTCATAGCTATAAAATCTTTGAAAGAGATCAAGGAAACTTTCACAAGGCATCTTTTTAGGAAGATTATTTTCAATGTGTTGTGAACAAAATGTAATTTAGCTTTATAAGATTATGATTAGTAGCTAGCCTCAGCCAAAACTCAACCAAAAAACCTTGTAAAGTGAAATGCATATCTACAACTATATATAACTTCATATCATCTATTAATATGAAATAACTTTGATAACAATATCAGAAACTTTACTTATTTTATCTTCAACTTATTTTTGGATTTATAATAGATTATTTATCTTCCAACTACAAGAATAACTTTAAAAAATATAAATCCTATAACTTTTCTTCTTCTTTTAATCTAGCATGTTTGGAAGAATTATTTATTACATTATTAATTATAAGGATTCTTTTTCATTAGTTAACTCCATTTTATGTAGTGGCCAGTTGTAAATATATTAATTTTCTTTATTAAATAAGAAAGCTACNGGCCAGTTGTAAATATATTAATTTTCTTTATTAAATAAGAAAGCTATTAACATATCATAATTTACTTTTATCATTGATGGTTAAGATATTCTATTCTTTTTAATATACTTTATTTTAAATTTTACAGTTCTTCAAACTTTGAAATAAATTAAGAAAATCTTAACAAGGAATCTTTTTAGGAAGAGTATGTCTCAAGAAATGTTTAATCAAATTATCAATAAGAACAATATTTTAAAAATACAAAATAGAATATATATATATAATAGAAGCCACATGACTTCATTAATCATTATAGAAAATTGTTACGAACTTTATTTAAAGGATTAAATTTGGATTGTCTATAGCCTCAAACTCATGAATAATTAGGTAATAATCGATAGAATCTTTAGCTGTGACTTCAGGTAGAGCATCAGGAATAATTTTGTATACAAGGGTGGAAATTGTGGGTGGCTCAACTACAAGTGGTGACCGTAAAGCCATATGGATAAAGTGCTTTAGTTTTATATACTTAAGAACAAAGCTCAAGAGAGAGAGAGCTATAGGAATGCTCAAGTCATGCTTTACAATACAGTTAAGAAGGGTGTTCACAAAATTGCTAACCATTAATATGTCAACCAACCATTGTATCTTCTTCTTTCTTGCTATGTGTACCTCTTCTATATCCAACTGCTACTTCAACTTCTACTTTTTCTCACTATTTTGTTCATCAACTTGCACTCAACTTCAAAGTCTTGTCTAAGAGCGATCTAATTTTGAATAACAATATCATTCTTTTCATGGATCTTCTTTTTAGCCTCTAGTATCCTTTAAGCTTACCCATAGTATCTCCAACTACACCCTATTAACCACTACAGGTAGAAGGTTTTTTATCTTTTCCAACATAAGCAACTTCTACTTGACCTTCTTGGCCTCGTCTAACATTTTAGTAATCCATCAATGGTTTTACCATATGCTTTTAAGTCCTAGATTCTTTTGTCCAATTTGTTCACTTGCCAATGTATCATGGAGTACAAACTTACCAAGGTCTTTTTTTGACATTCATATAGGGGATACAATAGGTGATTGTAAAATAATATAAAAATACTAAGACATTTAGTACTTTGTTTTGTAGTATTATCTTGGTTCACGATAAACCATGTTTCTTAATCTCTCAAGTCCTTCTCCTTGATCTTTGATTCTAGGCTGTTAGTGTTGCACTTTACTAGGGACTTTCAAATGCCTTCATTATAGACTATAAACATTATTTTTAAGAGACTAAATCACCAAGGAAGGTTTATACTCATTTGAAGAGAATTTTATATCTTTCACATTTAGATAATAACGAAGTAGTAAGTTACCTTCGTTGATTTCTCTAAATCTAACATGTTTGGTATGATAATATTGTATTGATTTTTGATACTCTTGATGATTTTTGAGAGTTTCTTACATTTTTCTTCAAGAATATCTAGTTAAAGACATCATAGTTTGTTTTTATCTTTGTTAAATATCCAATTGTGTAAGGGGGTATAAAAAATGAAATTTTCCACTTAATAGTAACATGTCTTTTAATTTATAGGTGTAAAGAAAAATATTTTTACTAGTAGTTGTATAGAAGATAGTACCATATACCCAATGTGCATGAGAAAAATGAGTGTTTTAATTATGTTGTGAATGAACCACCATGGCTCAAAAGAAAAAGATGAGAGTTTTTTTTATTGATTTCACTTTACCATTGGATTGATTATAGTACAAAGAAGAAAATGTATTAATTATAAAAGTTGGCTATCTCTTTACTTTTGAATTAAGGAACATTGTTAGTTATGATCTAGAGAGAAGTAACAAATCAAGTGATGATATGATCAAAAGTGAAATAAAAGATAAATTTAGAGTGGTTGATTACAATGAAATAACTCCTACCCATTTGATAAAGTATTATGTGATAATTAAAATGTACTAGTGACTACCTAATGATGGAGGATTACTATTATTAAAGAGATTAAGGCTCCATTTCTAGAATGGCAAGATGATCTATGATGCACTTGTTGAAAGTTTTTGCTAAAAATAACATTGAAAATGTCCACATGTTTAAGCTTCTTAGTTATTAAAGATTTACATTAAATAATATATACATAGGTATACCTATATGGATCCATAAATATAAGGATATGGATCCATATTAGTTTATTCTATATGTAGTAAATAATAATATATAAATTAATATCAAATTAATGAATTTGATGTGTGATGGAGAAAAATCAATAAAGCTTCTTTTGTTTAATTAGGCCTGTGAAATTTCCTTCGTACAAATTCATTTTTGGTTTTGGTCAAAAACATTAAGGGGTAGTGGAGCAACAAATTAAACCTATTTACATCTCTAATTTTTTATTATTTACATACACATATCTTTACCTCCCACTTCCCTCATTTCCAGTTCACTATTATCAATATCAACAAACTATGTAACATTTATCACCAGAAGGCTACCCTACTTGGCTAGATTATTGGGTGCACTATCAGGTGCTAAGTTGAGGCATTGATTCTATTTGGATTTATTTTATGATTTTACATATGGCTATCTATAAATTAACATTATTATCATTGCAACAATCCTTTAGTAAAGTAATTTTCAAAGTGATATAGATTTGCATTTATAAAGAGTAAAAAGTCGCAATTATAATTGAAGTTTTTCATTCAAGCATCATGTTGGTCCTTTACATCAAATTTTTTGAAGCATCGCATTTAGATTTATTAGTTAGAAGAAATTTTTATATTGTTCTACAAGATTAATTTAATGTTTGGTTACACCCTTGAAATTTGTAGTAGAAACTACAACTCATAATTTATGCCCTTGTAAATGGAGATGTTTGTTCAATCTTTGCTTACATAAAAATAATATTTGGGTATTAGGAATTTTATTATCATTAGACTTATTTTAGAACCTTCTTTGCTAGGAAAAAGAGGGCACAACACCACGAACTCACTTGTACAGTTGATGAGTTGCATTAAGTTGGCTGCATCGACAAGGCCTTGTCAACTGGACCTCATCAATGAGGCTTAGTCAATGCATCTTACCATGCATCAACGAGGCCCTATCAATGTAGTGTCATTTTTCTTGATTTTCAACTATAAATACACACTTGCAACTACATTTATGTTATAAGTATATTGTAGTTGCAATCGAGCTCTTACAGTTTTTCCATTTGAAAGTTATAATTTTTCCTCTGAGTGCCTACAATAGGATTCATTGAGTGTATGGATCTTTATTTGAGCATTGTTATACCTAAGCACGACAGTGTGTGCAGCAATAAAGATGAGCTTTCTAATAAACCTTGTAGCACTTTGGATAGATCAGCTATTTCATTTATGCATTTAATGTTTTTAGTTATTTGTTAATTGTTCTCAGTTATTTCACAAATATTTTTCAGCAATTGAGTTAATGAAGTAATTAAGCTAGATAGATTACATACTTAAGTACAACCACTTCAAGCATAACACATATTCGCTTGGTAATCCTAGCAATGTTATCGCTTGCTACGCCTAGTAGCATAGTACTTGGTCACCCAGTAATGGATAAGTGGGTTTAGGACATATACAGAAAGTGGGAATAGATACTTATGTTAGGATTAGTTAAATGATTATTTAATTAGTTACTTTAGATTAGTTAATCAAATCCCTTTTTATCAACAATTCAAGCACCCAACCATAAAACATAAAAAATGGTAAAGTTTGAATGCCTCAATTACACTTAATCATAACAACGAACATCACAAGTATAATTGGGAAGACAATGGTTGAATGCTTTGTGATTCATATGGTTGTGCGTAGGGGCACCTCATTGCTCATCATTGGTGCCATTATCGGGGACTTTGTTTGTGGAATGTGTGCTATTTAGGTTTAAGTGAATACCATTATATCGTTCTATGAACCTAAAGGTTAATATCATTCCTACTATACATAGAATTATAAAAGCACATTGATAGTTTTATCTTGTTTTGAAAAATTTCTTCTTCTCACAAGCACGAAAACAACAAACCACTAGTTCCACAAGAATGCAAGGTGGTATACACTCATCCAGATGAGTTTGTGGTGAATTTCACCTTCATCCTACATCAAGATGAACAAATGCAATGGCATGATATGGAGGGCAATGTCATCTTGCCCCATGATATATCTATGCCCGGGGTGCTATTCAAAACCCTTAAGAAGTTGGGCATAGCAGATCTTCATGAAAAATATGTTGTGGATGGCTATGACACTTGAAACTACTATCCCACTAAAACACAATGCAAACAAGATCAATGTTAGGAGAAACTCCATGAAACTACAAAGCGGAAACATTACATCAATCCCTTCTTTCGACAACACCAAGATAACAATGAGGATCCTTCCTTGGAAGGTTCTCAACATGAAGATTCTCCACCCCCTATTATAAATGACAAGGATGTGAACCTAACCCTACGATTGACTATTCATAAACTGGGTTCAGGAAAAAATGGTAGGCAAGGTAGGGACTCAAGTAAGCATCATAATAGCAAGGGATCTAAGGATGGTGATCATAATAAGCATAAGATTGATGGCAAACACTATAGTGGTAGTGGTAGTCTACCTTCCTCTTCATCCTCTTCATCCAATTCCAAACGTTGTTCTTCATCTGATAGTTCTCATGAAAGCCACCATTGAAACAACCATGATGAAGGTGATTAGCGAGATAACAATGACCGTGAAGGCCACCAAAACTGAAGAGGTGGCTGAAATGATCATCGACATCATCGACGCAACGATGATGATGAACCCTTATTGGACACTCAAAGTATTCTCAACATTGCAGAGGTAGTAAAAATCCCAACTAGGCATATGAAGGATAGTTGGAACAAGAATCTAAATATGAATAATATTCCAAGATTTGAAGGGGGATACAATTCTGATCCACAGAAACATCTACAAGCTTTTCAAGATGCCTATGCCTTATAGAGCATAGAGAATGAGTGGCAGAAACTCAAACTTTTCTCAAGGAGACTCATTAAGGAAGCTAAAAGTTGGTACTAATTCTTAGAGTCGAAGTCTATCCATAGATGGAGTACCATGTTAGAACTATTTTATGATAAATACTAGACATACTCCAGAGTGTCTAATCTAAGAAGGCGAATCCAAGGCTAGAAACAAGGAGTACATGAACCCTTGAATGCTTCCATGGGCCAATACTATTCACTTCTATACTAATGCCCTATCCATAGTTAGTCTTAGAGGCCCAGAGCCAAAACAAGAAGAACCCTTGGGATGTATGCCCAAGGAAGGTTGTCTAAAATGAGAGCTCATTAGATCCAAACGTTAATTGAGCAAGTTGTAAAAAAGGAAGATGATCTACAAAAAAGAGAAAGTACTAAAGAGTATAATAGGGACACTTCCATTAGAAAATGAGAGGTCCAATTTTGTGACAAGTAGGAGTCACCACTTGATGAAGTAATAAACAGAAAGATCTTACCTATCCAAAAATCTGTTTCTGATATTTCAGCCAAGATTGACAAGTAATGGGAATCTTTGGATGAAAATTTTCAAATTGCTTTGAAGATTTCTAAAGAATCCAAAGAGAAAAATAGTGATTATAATCATAGGAGAAAAAAAGAAGTTGAACATGCCTATCAAAGAGGTAAGGGCAAAAATACTGTAGTAGAGGAAGTTGTGGAGTTTAACTCTGATGATAAAACTAAATGTCACATATGCCAACACAAACATCCAAAGGGATGTTGCCCTAAAGTGTCACACTTACAAGAGTCTGGAGTGTTTACATTGAATCCTTACCTAGCATGTACGCAAGCTCCAGGATGACTACCTTACCCTCAAGGTAATCCAAGGCAGTTCCACCAACAGCAACAAGCTTACTACCCAAGTGGAACTCCTCTGCAACCTTATGAATAATACCGAAAGTGGTACCAACTACAATCATGGGGAATGCCACTACCAAGGTAGAAGTACCCTTATGGGCAACCAAATCCATATGAGTACTATGTTTAGTAGCCTATCTTCGCTAGAAGTTTTGCAAGTCATGCATCATTCCAACATCACTATTACCCTCCAAAGTATCATCAAAGACATTCACCGTCTACTCGAGGGGAAAACCCATATCCATATCCATATCCTTATCATCCTCCACATCCCTCTACACCTACACCTCCACCTTCAACCCACCCAATTACCTCCTACTCTGGCTATGTAGGGTGAGATTCCTCCACAGTCACAACAAAAAAATGCTACAAAGGCTATACACTCATAACCAGTTTTTCAACCAAGTGGTCCAAATAATCAATCAGGAAATAACCTTTCTTTTGGCCCAGCAATCCTCTCCAGCCCTCACAACCTACTTTGGCTAATTGTCCTACATCTCCATCACCCTCATCCTCTACATTAAATACCTTTGAGTGTCCTTCAAACCAAGTGCCATCTAGGATCCGCACTGTAATGCTAACTCATGTTGTTTCTAACTAGATCAAGGCTAGTAATCTTTCTACAAAAGGATCTAACCCAGGAAGTCCACTTATCTATCGATAGATTGCTGGACAAGAGCCATGAAAAGCTCTTCTTGACTCTAGTTCTAACCTCATTTCCCATGACATGTACAAAGCCTGGAACCTACCACCTCTCAAGAAGAGCAACATTCATTTAGAATTAGTAGATTAGTCAATTGCTATCCCTTTGAAATTAGTAGAGGACATTGTGACCATAGTTTTTATGTGGTTCTATCCTACTAATTTTCTAGTAATCAAGGTGGACAATTACAAAAATGACTTCTCTATCATTATGGAAAGAGCTTGGTTAAGCACAATCGATGCACAAATGGGTATAAGGGACCTATCTCTAGAAACATCCAAGGAAAATGAGCTAGGCAAAATTGAGAAGAAACATATTCCATGCATCATGTACAATGATAACGAGTGCAATTGTGTGTAAAGGATTTGGTCAATCAAGAGCACATACATTAAAGCATGAAATTAGTGTACACAAGATATCAATATTCAAAGGTGTCTGTATGCAGCAACCACAAAGTAGGAGGGCACCCAATGGCTGATAGTTGATTCAAATAGTAGCAAATATGCATGGAGCCAACTAAGAGCCTAGCATGTGCATATGTTGAAGGCATGAAAAAAATTGAACAAGTTCATTTCCAACTCTTTAATGAAGATGATGATAACTATTGGGGGGAGTTGGAAATCCCTAATCACTTCAAGCAAGAGCTCCTAGAACTAAAAACTTTACTGGCTAGTATGGAGTATGAATTTTTAAAGAATGGTAACCTAGTCATCATTAATGCCAAACTTTCTCTTGAGCAAAAAGAAAAGTTGTTGAAAGTGGTGAATAAATAGTCAACAGCCTTTCATTGGTCATAGCTAGAGCTAACAGGAATTGATTCAAGGATATGCCAGCATCACATCTACATTGACCTGTCCATGAAACCTAAAAGGTAGCCATAGAGGTGGCTGAATCCTAAATTAAAGCAAATTGTCAAGGAGGAGATAGAAAAACTTCTCAAGGCAAGTTTTACCTATTCAGTCATGGATAGTGAGTGTCCACTCATAATTATACCAAAGAAGGATGGCAAATGGTGAGTCTACATTGACTTTAGGTTGTTAAATATGCCAACAATTAAAGATCACCTTTCTTTGCCATCTGTGGATCAAGTATTAGACATCATATCTAGGAATTGTTATTATAGCATTTTGGACAATTATAGTGGCTATAACCAAATCCAAATTGCACCCAAAGATCAAGCTAAGACAACATTCACAAGTTCCTGGGGGATTTTTGCATATTGTAAGATGTCATTCGGTCTATGCAATGCCTTTGCAACATTTCAATGCTTGGTCCTTAGTATCTTTCAATAGCAAATAGGTAATGATGTTGAAGTCTTTATGGATGAACTTTTCACCTATGGAGCTACCTTTGTGCAAGCCTTGGAATAACTTAAACAAGTGTTAAGAAGATGTGTTGAAACAAACCTATGACTCAACTAGCAAAAGAGCCATCTTATGATCCAAGAAGCCATTGTGCTAGGGCACTGAATTTCACAAAAATGGATTGAGGTAGATCTAAAAAAGATAAGGGTCATCCAAGGAATAACACGTTAACTAGAGATCATTAAAGATGTTCAGTCATTCCTTGGACACATTGACTACTACCAGCAATTTATGAAGAATTTCTCTAAGATTGCAAAGTCGTTGGTAGATCTTACAAAGAAAGATGCACCTTTCATCTAGACCATGGAATGTGAACATGCATTCCAACAATTAAAAGAGAAACTCATAGAAACACCAATCCTATGAGCACCATATCTATCCAAACCATTCCATATCATGATGGATGCATCTAACTATGCTTTGGGAGTAGTTCTCACATAGATGGATGATAAGAAACATCCATATTATATCTACTACGTGAGTTAAAGCATTATGGGAGCACAATTAAATTACACCATCATGAAGAAAGAATTAATGCAATGGTGTACATGCTAGAAAGATTAAGGCACTATGTGCTTGGTTATAAAGTATTTGTGCATATGGACCATAGTGCAATTCACTTCCTCATGAATAAGCCAACGATGAGCCCTCATGTCATACGATGGCTTGTGATCTTGCAGAAATTCAATCTCACTATGGTAGATCAAAAATAGACTAAGAATGTGGTCACTGATCATCTCTCTCACTTAAAATGGGATAGCAAAGAGAAGGAGAGCCCGCTCTCTAATCAGTTTCTAGACAAACTCCTCTTTACTAGAGTAATAAGTGAACAAATGCCTACATAAGCAGCATGGTATAATGGTATTCTCACATATCTTCTCACTCAAGAGATGCCATAAGACTTGGATTTTAGGAAGAAACAATAATTTCTTCATTGGGTCAAATACCTCATGGAAATCAACAGACACCTTTATAATGTGTGCACCGATGGACTAATTTGTTGGTTTGTCCCTGATGAATATCAAATATAAATTCTCTAAGATGCTCACGATGGGCCTTGCAGAGGANTAATTTGTTGGTTTGTCCCTGATGAATATCAAATATAAATTCTCTAAGATGCTCGCGATGGGCCTTGCAGAGGCCACTATGCAGGAAGATGCACAACCATAAAAATCCTAATGGTAGGATACTATTGGCCTACAATCTTTAGGGATGCCCACGAATTCTTCAAGTCTTGTGAATGTTTTCAATCTGATGGGGGGATGACTGCTTGCATGGAAGGTCATCAACAGTGGATTCAACCACTAAAACCTTTCAACATATGGGGTGTTGACTTCATGGATCCCATCACACCCATGTCTAATGAGAAGACATATATTATAGTAGTAGTTGACTACTACACAAAATGGGTAGAAGCAGCAACCATTACTAATTTTACATCATCCACTACTATCAAATTTATACAACAAGATATCATGAATAGGTTTGGGGTGCCACATTCACTAATGTTTTTATAATGAAACTAATTTTACAAGTGCCACATTTAGAAAATTAATGCAACACTTGGGGTTAGAACATAAATTAGCAACACCTTACCACCTCCAAGCCAACAATTAAGCAAAGGTAACCAACTGGGATATTACAAAAATACTAATGCAGACCATTAGCAAATATAGGAAGGACTGGAGTACAAAACTTAATGATGCTCTCTAGGCTTATCGTTCAATTTGGAAGCTTCCTATTGGCTATTCTCCCTACGAGTTAGTGTACAGGAAACTTCCAATGCTCCTAATTCAATCTGAGCTCTGTACACTATTAACAGCCTATGATCTAAACGTTGACCTAAGTCTAGCACATAAGGAAATATTAATCAATCTAAATGTGTTAGATGAAAATTAATTATTGGCCCTATCCTTGAATGAGATTAACAAGGCATTCAGCAAGCAACGTCATGACCTTAGAATCAAGAAAGTAAAACTTCAACTAGGAGATAAGGTTCTTTACTAGAACCCCACACATGTACCCCAAAATACAAAATTCCAAACATTGGGGGAGGGACCTTATATAATTGATCAAACCTTTCCCTCTAGGGCCATGTTTATCTACAAACTTGATAGCCCAAATAAAAAGTAGTTGATCAACATCCAACAAGTGAAGCCTTTCCTCAAACCAAGATAGGCCAACGTAAATGTCACCTCAACAGATTGACAACCACATTTTATTTTTTGAATCTCCTCCTTCCAACTCAGTCATGGGGGGAAAGGCCATCCATTCTAACCATCAAATTTTCCTCTTAGTTTCTCTACCTTTTGTTTTTCATGTTTTTGATTTTACAAATTTTTTATTTTTTCAATTTTTCTCATTTTACATTATCTTTAGTGCATTTAAACCTTCCTAACTATTTTACATTTTCTTATATATTTTACTTTGTTTTGTTTTATTTAAATGTGATATTTTCTCATTTTTACTAATAAATTTACTTTATTATCATAGGACACAGTGCCATTGTTGTTGTTTACTAATTATGGTTTATGCTTAATGAGTGATTGTCAATGTCTAGTTTCTATTTTTGAATTCTGATGATTGATGACTTTGACATGGTTTATTTTTCATGGAACAAGCAATGAGTCCATGTCATCCACCCATCCAATGAACTCTATGGTTTTTCTTATTCTGGGAATTTGAGATCCCTTTTCATTAAAGAGACTTTTAATCAATTGATAACCTTAGTAGTTCCAAAATTAAGAATGATTCAAAGGTTTATAAAGGGTGTGAATTCAAGGGGACTCATTACTCTTTGTACTCTTCTACTTACTTTAGTGCTTGAGTTTTTTTCATGGACTTGTTATTCCACACCAACCACTAATAGGAAGTCAAATAATTTCATTGCATAGTGTGATTCCCATTTCAAAAAGAAAAAAAAAACAATGGGAATTCAAAGCACACCCCTTCAACATGAATAGGTCCTCACATGATCTGGTTCCCATTTCAAAAAAAAAACAAATAATGGAAATTCAAAGCACACCCCTTGGACAAATAATTGGGCTATACGCACTAGTTATGGAACTTAAACAACATGCACCTATGCTTGAAGATCCCCTCTAACTAAGGCCTTCTCTCTCACTTCCTACTTCTCTTTTCTTCTCCTTGTAGAATGATGGTTGTTTTGTGGAAGCACTCTTGTGTCTAAAGTGGGTGGATCAGTCTTAGAGTGGCGATGCAAAATCATTGAATGTGAATGGTTTTGGTCTAGATTGAGGATGGAACTTCTGGGGTCATTTTAACCACAAATTCCACAAGGGACTTCTTATGACCTCAATTTGGAACTTCATTCCACCTTCTATATCATCCATCCATGCTACTGTAACTCACCTCACTGTTGGATTCTATGTTATGCTCTATGTCTTGGCTTGATGTGTTGGGATTCTTAAGTAGATTCTTTTGGGTTGGTCTTTAACTTTCATGATCATTAAATTGACTATGGGGCCCACAAACTTTTTAGTTGAGGTTATGCAAGGGCAAAAAGGGCATGAGCCTACTATGGGGAGGACCCACTTGCATAGCTCTTAGCTTAATTAGTTATGGTTCCTTACCTTTGACATCACTACAATCCTACCTTTCACATTTTTCATTGCATAAACTACTCAATACTCCTTAATCTTTCATTTCATTCATCCACTAAACCAAATTTTCTCCATTTTTCTTCATTTCTTCAAATTTATGAGCTTCAACACCCTCTTCTCATGTTTTCATACTATTCTTAGTCTTCTGAGCTTCCATTTGATCCTAATTTCATCCAAAAATTCATTGTATTTTAAAAGTTTGACCAAATCAACAATGGTCATTGACTGCATCAACGAGGCCTCATCAATGCAGTTCTTAGATCCCATATATACTATCAAACACTTTGGAGTTTTTTGCAAATTACTCATAACATAGGGAATTTTTGCAATTTCTCAAAGCCCAAAACCTTCCAAAGTTCATAACTTCCTAACTATTTATCCAAATCACTCCATTTTTCTATTCTGTGCTTACTAGAAGTAAGATCTTTATTGTGGGGGCCACAAACCTTAAGGTTTTTGATGAAAATTTGGTGAAATTTTTTTGGAAATTTTCCTAACTCTCCCAAATGGTTAATAACCATAAAATTTTTCCCAAGTTAACCCTTCCATCAACCTCTAGGATGAATTATTCATAATAACACATAAAATAAATAATAATTAGGTTAATTAAATTAGCCATAATCACAACTTAGCCAAGTGTAACTATCCTGAAGAGTTAAGGCATCCCAATTGGTTTAAGGTTACACAATGATTGCTAATCCATGGTCTTATTGTGATTACAAATGCCACCCAAACAAAAACATCTGCATGAAGGAGAACCCTCACAACCATGGTAGAAATGACCCAAAGCTAGAAGGGCTAACAAGAACAATGCTAAGAACTACCAAAGGTGACCCATGCAACAAGACCTCTTAAGGATGAGCCCAAAGTGGAATCTGTCTAACAAAGTCTAGAGGAAGAGGTGCCAACCGAATAATCACAAAGAGGAGAAGTTCTTGCACCTGTGCCAAGGCTTGAGCTCGCTTTGACTAAAGCTTGCCTAGACATCATTTGATCTTGAGATATTCAAAGATTGATTCTTCAAGAGATTAGCTTCAGGCCATTATTGGACAAAGCCCCAGAGGATGTTAAGACACAACTACAAACCTCTCCCATGTGTCTAGTCATCATGTCCAATGGGAAATGGTACATGGGAGAGACCTATCTCTTCTAGAGTAGCCAAAGGCTAGGGTCTGTTATCAAGATCAAGGACATTCAAGTGTTCTACTTGGCAAAATCCATTGCATAGGCACTTCGATTGCCTAACATAGGAACACAACCGGCTAAATTATCTACAAAAGGTTATCTAGAGGCTAAGAGGGAGTGGACCCAACGATGCTACAGGTTCAACCATAAGGAGTATGGTGCGCTCAATCCAACAGTGAGGCCAAGCAAGGTGACTGCCTTCTCTGCTTGAGCATGCATCGCTCTAAGTAGGAAGTTCCCTGTTAACCTTCCATAACTACTATACTTGGAGATTAAAAAATGTTTCAAAGAAATTAAACGTGGAAGAAAGACCTTACCCTTTCCATGCCTGATCAGAAAACTTTGCAAAAGGGTAGGTGTTGTTTGCTACTCTAATGACACTCTTAGGCATGTTTCCTTGGCCTCATGGTTAGAAATCATGAAATATAAAATGCCAGTGAAAACCCAAGAAGAGTAGCTACTGTCACCACCACCCACTTAGGAAACAACACTAGAGGGCCATGTAACCATTGAGCATCTACACAAAATCCAAGAACAGATCTTGAGTGAACAAGAGCAAAAAGTAGTAATGAGTGGGGTAGATCCATCTATGTATCAGCCAACGATGAGTCACCTTAATGAGATGACCTGAATAGTTAGCTAGATGGAGAGAGGTGGTCCCATTTTCTCTACCAAAAGCACATAATTTCCTTTGAGGTTCGATCCCAACACTCAACAGGTGATAGTGTCATTAGCAAGACATCATCTATTTCCAAAAATCTTTGAGAATGCTACCACTTTCTTGGTGAGGTTGGAGGAAGGTGAAGAGGCAACTGTCTTGGTGAGGTTGGAGGAAGGTGAAGAGGCAACTATCTTGGTGATGTAGCATCAAGTGTAGGAGACAATGGTAGAAGTGGTAGCAAACCATGTAGCTGAAGCACTGAATGCCCTCACGACATCTATACTAGATGTATCTACACTTCAAGATGTATAGACATCTATAGGCACAGTTAATGGAAGTTAGATGTAGCTCAACATGAAAAATCGTTAGAGAAACTGGTAAGAATCAGGCAATCAACTCCAAAAATATTTGATCTTCCAAAGAACATCACTGTAACCCAGTTGAAGCTGCTAAATACAAGGGGAAAATGTATTCTTTTGGAGGGGAAACTAGAAATGGCCCAAGAGAAAAATCAACACTTGACCGCAGAGGTTGCTAAACTTCATGTCCAACTTGCAGAACAAGCAATCCTTAGCCCAACATTGCTAAGAGATGAAGTTATCAAAAAACTTCAAGAATGATTTCAAAAGGTTGAGGAGGAGGTATTAATGGCCATCTTTAAACAATCTATAGCAAAAGATGAAATGTACTTAATCAAAAAGGACTTAAATCAAATGCACTAGGAGAATGAAGCATTGACTGCACAAAATCATCGCTTGTGAAATGTTGATACTCAAAGAGATCAAATGCAAGAATTCATTCATCAATAGTAGGAGTAGCTTGCCACCGTAAACACTAAACTAAGGATATTGATTGCAAAAAATTATAATCTATCAATGGAGGAAGTAAACACGTTGCATCAAAATTCTACCATTAAGATCACCATCTAGAAGAACAAAGCTCTCAAATGTGAGAAAGTGAAAAATCACTACAAGGACTAGGTTAATTTGCAAAAAAAAAGTGAATGAAAAACAAATCCAGATCATAAAGGTGAAAATGAATGAAGCCCTCTAGCAACTCCAACAAGGAAGAAAGATGTGGCAGCCCATCCTTTATGGGATTAATGCCTACAACAAAGCAAAGATTCACTTCAAGGAGTTACAAATTGAGAAGATGACAGAGTACATCAAGTTGGCCAATTTTCATTATGCAAACCTAATAATGCTAACTACAAAATAGTTGTGGTCAGAGTTAGAAAAAAAAGTGGCTAGCTTGTATCTAGTATATGAGGCTCAGTTCATGCACCATAAGGAAACTAGCCAAAAGCTTGAGACTGCTAATGCTGAACTCGAAGTTCTTAAAGGATGATTCAAAGAAAAATGATCTATTGCTGAGAACCTAGCCAAATGAATGAATGACTAATAGGAGCTGAAGAACACAATGAGAGCATTCAACATTGAACACAAATAGTTTACTACCTAGTTTGTCAATATCAAGAAATTGTTTCCAGCAATCCCATGTCCTTGGGATGTATTCATTCCAACCCACATTGGAGAAGTTGTGTGGACGATGCATGATCCTAGGAGTAAGGAGGAGAAAATGAAAGCATTGTTGGATGCTTTCCACCTCCTGTCTGAAGTCACAATAGTAGTAAGACAACTGCAGCCACCTCAATCACTACCAGTGCATGAAGCCAGTGAAGGTCCCTCAGAACCTCAAGAACCACCACCACCTGGGACTATTTAATCTTCTCCAACAAGCTTCACACAATCAAGGAATGTATTGTTTGATTTTGAAGAGTTGAATCATGGTGTTCAATTTTGTATCCTGAACACCTTCATTTTTTGTAATGTGTTGATCCATACACTCCATTTTTTGTCAAGTCAGTCAGTTTGTTTTGTGTGATGAAAAGTCAGTCAATAATCTCATACCTTACCAATTTTGTAACAAAACTCAAGGATGAGTTTTCATTCAGTCATGGGGGTATGATGGGTCATGTTAAGTTGGCTATATTGATGAGTCCTCATCAACATAGCCTCATCAACTAGGCCTCATTAATGAGGCCTAGTCGATGCATCTTACCATGCGTCGACAAGGCCTCGTTGATGCAATGTTGATTTTCTTGATTTTTGACTATAAATATACGCTTGCAGCCATATTTATGGCATAAGTAGATTGTAGTTGCAATGGAGCTCTTACATTTTTTCCATTTGAAAATTATAATTTGACCTCCAAGTGCCAGCAATAGGAATCATTGAGTGTATGGATCTTTATTCAAGCATTGTTGTACCTGAGCACAATAGTGTGTGCATTAATAAAGACGAGCTTTCTGATAAACCTTGTAGCACTTTGGATAGATTAGCTATTTCATTTATGAATTCAATGTTTTTAGTTATTTGTTAATTATTCTCAATTATTTCACAAATATTTTCAAAAAATTGAGTTAATGAAGTAATTAAGCTAGATAGATTAAATGCATAAGTACAACTGCTTTGAGCATAACACATATTTGTTTGGTAATCCCAATAGTGTTATCACTTGGTATGCCTAGTAACGTAGTGCTTGGTCACCCAGTAGTGGATATGTGGGTTCAGGACATGTACAAAAAGTGGGAATGAATAATTATGTTAGGATTAGTTAAATGATTAGTTAATTAGTTACTTTAGATTAGTTAATCAAATCCCTTTTTATCAATAATTCAAGCACCCAACTATAAAACATGAAAAATAATAAAAATTGACTACCTCAATACAGTTAACCATACCAACGAATGTCACAAGTGTAATTGGAAAAACAATGATTGACCTTAAGGCTATATTCACCTCCTAAAGGGCTAGTGCACCGAAAACAATAAAGTCCATGAAATTCAACCGAATCGCAAGTGAACGCTTTGTACTTCGTATGGTTGGGTGTAGGGGTACCTCACCACTCATCAACATTATTTTTCCACTTGTGTGTTAAAAGTATGATATAAACTAATAGAGTAGATAGTAGAAGTAAAGTACAAAATAATAACATCCAATGACACAAGGACTCATGTGGTTCACCCTTCCTTGGACGAACTTCTAAAAAATCTTCTTTCACTAATAAATAGTAGGAATAAAAAAATGTCTTTCTAATTAATTACTAGAGGTATATAAAATTGATACACACCCTCAAGAAAAATATTCATGGAATAACAAGGAGAAATCTCACATCCCTTTAGGAAAAATTCCTAGAAACCAAAGCTCACAAGGCTTATTTGTATGTCTTTCCCTTTAGCCTCTCTTTCTCTTTAGTCATTAGCTTCTCTTCTACCCCTTATTCAATTTGCCATTTCCCTTGGATTTATAGCCAAGGAAAATGCCCTATGCTACCTAACTTAGGCAACCTTTATTGAGGGCTATCTAACTTAGCAACCAACCTAGGTAGCTAATTTTGGCTACCTAACCTCGTAGCCAACTTGGGCAACTAATTTTGTGGTTAAATTTGGTTGGCTTAGTAGGTAGTGTTCCTTCCCATCCTTTTAGTTATTTATATATTTATGTGTTATGGGCTTCATGTTGGCTAGACCCACACACATCAACATCCCCCTCCTAACTACATGAAGGGCTTAGCCATTCCAGTAATTTCTTGATAGAACTCAATCTTGTTCTTGGACATGATTTTTGCCAACATATCCAAACCATTTTCACTTGTGTGAATCCTCTCCACTTCCAATTTCTTGGAATTTAATACATCCCATATCCAATGATACCTCACATCAATATTCTTTAACCTTGAATGAAAAGAAGAATTTTTACTGAGATGTATAGTGCTTTGACTATCACAGTATAAGTTATACTTACCTTGCTTACACCCAAGCTTCAATAGTTGCAATGAACTCTTCTTCTATTCTTGAAAGTGCAACACATTTTGGCAACTTTAATTTCCAAGACATAGCTCCCCCTACAAAGGTTATCAAATAACCCAAGATGGATTTTCTGAGTCTACATCTTTAGCCATATCAGCATTAGAATAGCCCTCTATTTCAAGCTTTCCACTTCCAAAAGAAAGTGAGAGTTTGGAAGTTTCTTAAAGGTACTTCAGAATCCATTTAACTATAGCCCAATTCTCTCCTCCTGGATTGAAGATAAATCTACTCACAACACCAACTACGTAAGCAATGTCTAGTCTTGTGCAAACCATAGCATACATCGAACTTACTACTATTGAAGCATATGGAATCTTGCTCATTTCTTCCTTCTCCTTTTCTGTGGAAGGGAACTACTCCTTGCTCAACTTGAAGTGATTAGCAAGTAGTGAAGTTATTAGTTTAGGTTGGTTCATGTGGAACCTTTCTAACACTTTCTCAATGTATTGTTGTTGCGACAACCATACTTTCCTAGAACTTCTATCTCGGTAAATGCTCATACCAAGGATCTACTTAGCTAGACCCAAATCTTTCATAGAAAAAAATTTGCTAAGATCCCTCTTTAAATTGTTGATCTTATGAACATTCTTGTCAACAATCAACATATCATCTACATAAAGTAAGAGGATAAGTAAGTTTCCATCTACAAATTTCCTCACAAACACACAATGATCTCGAGTAGTCTTATTATAGTCATGCTCTATCATGAAAGACTTAAAACGTCCTATACCATAGCTGAGGTGCTTATTTTAATTCATATAGACTCATCTTTAGTTTACACACCATGTTTTCTTTTTCTTTGACTTTGAACTCATTCAGTTGCTTCATATAGATCTCTTTCTCTAAATCACCATGGAGAAAGGTAGTCTTCACATCCATTTTTTTAACCTCCAAGTTTAGACTCGCAACTAAACTCAAAATCATTTTTATGGATGTCATCTTCACCAATGATGCCAATATTTCTTCAAATTCAATTCCTTGCTTTTGATTAAAGCCTTTCAGAACCAACCTCACCATATACCTTATTTCATCTCCGTCAACACTTAGCTAATAGATCCACTTGTTATTCAATGCTTTCCTTCCTTTTTCTAATTCCACCAACTCATATGTATCATTTTTCTTCAATGAATACATTTCTAATTTCATGGCTTTGATCCACTCATATTTATTTGCCATAGCCTCATCATAACTTTTGAGTTCTCCCCCTTCAATCAACACCACATACTCATTAGGAGGATACTTTCTAGAAGGCTAGCGACTTCTTGTTGATCTCCTCAATGGTACTTCAATTGCATCTTAACTTTGTTGTTGACCATCATCTGTGGGAGCTTGATTAACTTCTTACTCATTTTCACCTTCATTCTATGATTTAGATGAAAGGATAGAATTGTGACTAACCTTATCACTTTGCTCTGGTTTCTGAATCTTCTTGTTAATGTCTCTGATAAACTAATCTTTAAAGAATATAATATCTTGACTTCTGACTATTTTCTTTGTAACAAGATCAAATATTCTATAGCCAAACTCATCATTACAATATCCTAGAAAGATGCATTCCCTGGTTTTTCCATCTAGCTTGGATCTCTCATCCTTTGGATTGTGCACAAATGCTCTACAACTGAACACTTTTAGATGATCATAGGATACATCTTTATTATGTCATACTCTCTCTAGAATATCTCCATCTAAAGGAATTGAGGGAGAAAGATTAATCAAATTAGCAGCTATCTTTACCACTTCTCCCTAAAAGGTTTAGGGTAACTTTGCAAGTGACAACATGCTCTTAGACCTTTTCAAAATAGTCTAGGTCATCCTTTTAGCTAGACCATTTAGCTTAGTCTTTGGAGGAGTCTTCTAGTGCCAGATACCATGACTCTTGTAACACTTGAAGAATACTCCCAAGTATCCACCTCCATTGTTTATTTTGATATACTTCAACATCCTGTCAATCTCTCTTTCTATACTTGAATGGAATTTCTTGAACACATCTACCACACCATTATGGAGTGATCATCGATAAATGTAATAAAGTAGTATGCCCCACCAAGTGATATTGTTGGCATACGACCACAAATATCAAAATGCACCAAATCTAAAACATGCTTGCTTTTGCGTGGAAGTGAGCTATTGAAGGTGACTCTATGCTACTTTCCAACTAAAGAAGCTACATAGCTCTTCAAATGTGTTCCTTTCATGTTCAAAAGTATATTCTTCTTGGCTAGGATATCTAGCCCCTTTTGGCTAATGTGGCCAAGCCTTTTATGCCATAGCTCCATTTTCACTTCATTCTCGACCACATTGATGGTGTCTCTAATGACATGTGCTTATGTCATGTGTAGAGAATGCTGCTTCTTTCCTTTGGATACCATCAAGGAACCCTTGGAGAGTTTCCAATGTTCTTATTTGAAGTTGTTCTCATAGCCATCATTTTCCAATTTCATCACAAATATCAAGTTTATTCTAACATCTGGAACATGTTTGACATTTCTCAAAATTAGTCTACAACCAATATCTGTCCTCAAGCAAACATCTCCAATGCTAATTGCTTTACTTGAATAATCATTTCCTATTTTTACTTCACCATAGTCTTCTTGAGTGTAGGATGAGAAGAAGTCTATTTTAGATGTCACATAAATAGAAGCACCACTATCAATTACCTAATCTGTTTCCTGGGTTGCCAAATTGATAGTATCAACATCACTCCTATCTCTAAGGATGTAAGCCTCCTGATTGATAACTGAAGCCCGATCTCCACCATTCTCATTTGGTTGCAACTACTCTCACTTTATCTTTCTGTAATTCTTCTTCATGTTCCCTTCTTGTCACAATGATAACACTCAATATTCTTTTTGGATTTGGACTTGCTTCTAGCATTTCCACACTTTTGTGGATCTTTGCTTTGGCTCCTCCCCCAGTTTTCTATAACTAGTGTCTTAGAACTAGAACTTGTTGAGCCCACCATCTTTCTCCTAATTTCTTCATCCAGGATATTACTCTTAATTTGGCTAAATGATACAAATAAATTTGGGGCTAAGTTTTTTATCAACATTCTAAGTGTCTCCCAACTTTGTGGAAAGTAACCAAGAATTATTAGATCTTATAATTCTTTGTCGAAGTTGATATTCAAATCTACAAGTTGATTCATAATGCCCTACATCTAATTGAGGTGGTTAGATATGGGAGTACTTTCTTTGTAATTAGTGTTCATCAATTTTGTTATCAAGTACATTTTATTTCCTCCCATCTTTCTAGCATACATCTACTCTAACTTATTCCATAGGCTTTTGGCAAATTTTCCTATGGAGACAAGATGATAAACATTATCATCCATCCAATGGCGAATATACCCTACAACTTGCCTATCCAACATTTGCCAATCCTCATCATCCATTGTTGTTGCCTTGTTACCAATGATAAGAGCATTTTCTCCTTCCATAATTGATAATTTTTAAAATTCAAATAAACCATTCTACTAGTATTTATATCCATGCTACTAACTCCACTACTATTACTAGTGTTTGTCATCACAACACATAGAAATACTCACAAATTTTGTTGCACATTCCACAAGTTATAGTGTTGTTTTGTTGTTTGTGATTTCCAACTTCATGCTCTGATACCAGTTGTTGGGAAAAGAAGGGCACAACACCATGAACTAGCTTATGCAGTATTTTTGCATTTGTGTGTTAAAAGTAGGATATAAACTAATAGAGTAGACAGTGGAAGTAAAGTGAAAAATAATAACATCCAATAACACAAGGACTCATGTGGTTCATCTTTCCTTGGGTGAACTCCAAAAAAATCTTTTTCCACTAAGAAATAGTAGCACTACAAAAATGTCTTTCTAGTCAATTACTAAAGGTATAGAAAATTGACACACATCCTCAAGAAAAATATTCTTGAAATAACAAGGAGAAATCTCACACCCCTTTAGGAAAAATTCCTGGAAGTCCAAGCTCACAAGGCTTATTTGTCTGTTTCTCCCTTTGGCCTCTCTTTCTCTTTGGTCATTGGCTTTTGCCCCTTCTTCCATTTGTCATTTCCCTTGGATTTATAGCCAAGGGAAATGCCCTATGTTACCTAACTCAGGCAGCTTTTGTTGAGGGCTGCCTAACTTAGCAGCCAACATAGGCAGATAATTTTGGCTACCTAACTTAGCAACCAGCGTGGATGGCTAATTTTGGTTGGCTTAGCAAGTAGCCTTCCTTCCCCTTCTTTTATTTATTTTTATATTAATATGTTATGGGCTTCATGTTGGAGTGACCCATACACATCATTTTTAATGTGTGATTGCTTTTTAAAAATTGGGATATGTAAAGATTGAGAAGTTTGAAGGCCAAGATTTCCACACATGGCAAAAAAATGATATTTATTTTAATTAGGGATGGTTTATAGGGTTATGTTTTAAGCATAATCCAAGAATCACAAAATACAAATAAAACAATCAAGTGGAAAGCTAAAGATGAAGTGGTAATCTCATTTATTAGGCTTTCTCTTGCTAATTATTATTTGCATTTAATCAAGCTAAAAGCTACATCCAAGGAGGTATAGGATACTTTAAATTCTTTTTTTAGTTCAAAAATTCCTTTCATTGGAATATCTTTAAAGGAAAAAATATTCAACTTAACAATAGATGAAGGTGACAATATTGTAATAAACATAAATAAACTTAATTACATTCATGTCCAATTAGTTGGAATCAATGTTGCAATTAGTGATGATGATGCCAAGTACAGTTATTAAATAGTTTGTCAACTCCCCTTGCAAATATAGTTTTCACTCTTAAAATTAAAAATGTTCATCTTCAAAGGTAATTTCTACCTCAATGGAAGAGAGTAAAAATTTTCTTGAAATGGAAACTTTTGGAGATCATGTCTTGGTATCTACAAGCAAAGGATCAAATTCAAAACAATTTAGGAAGCCTTATTTCTATTGTAAGAAACTAGATTATTTCTAAATTAATTACAAGTTTTGAGCCCAAGATGTGCTGAATGGAAAAATCAAGAAATTCAATTCCTTCATAGATTTTGAAGATGCTGAAGATGAAGAAGCTCTAGTAGAAATATCAAATACTTCTAACTAAAGTGAAATTTAAACTACCACTTGGTGATAAGAACCCTTAGTGATTAGAAATCTTGGTGATGAGAATATGTGCACGTATAGCTAGTGAAGAGATGCATTAGTCAAGAGATGAAATTAATGTGCTTTTTTCTTTATTTATTTTTTCTTTTTTGCATAGAAAGAATTAATTTTAGTTGTAGTATTGGGCACTTCTTATCAAAATCTATTTTTCCTTATGCTTGGACAAATAAATCTAGGTTGAGGGCTTGTCCCAACTAAGTTTAATGGATCTTTAGTGATGGTTAAATCAAATGGACTTACCATCAAGAGGAAATTATTAGAATTTCTTGCTAAAAATAAGATGTGGGTATATCCATATATTTAAGATTGTTAGTTATTATGGATTTACATTAAATAATATGTACATTGGTATACCTATGTACTAAAATTATTTGGTAGGTCAAAGTAAACTACTCTAAAATTAGTTGAGATCCATAAATAGTGGGGATATGGATCCATTTTACTTTGTTCTTTGTGTATTAAACAATAATGTATATATTTTCATCCAATTGATGAATTGGATGTGCAGTGGAGAAAATCAATAAGATTTCTTTTGATTATTTGAGTGTGTGAGATTTTTGGATTTGCAAATTCATTTTTGGTTGTAACCAAAAACATTTGTACTAAGATCATTTGATGGAGCATAGATGAGCAAGAATTATGATTCATATATATCTTAGAATTTTACTAAGTTATAAGCATCCTTAAATGTAGTAGGCCATTAATAGTCTAGTTTGATTATACGAGATATTAAAGATCAAGATTCCAAGTAACTTGCACAACAAATTAAGTGAACTTTCTTAAGGATAAATTTGGCATTGAAATAATTAAAAAAAAAGATAGGATCATACCATTTACAAAGATATAACAAAGGATATTAGGGTTAACAATGTAAAAATGTTTAGTACAATTACATATGGGTTTATTTTGAGCAAGAAAAATATGTCCTTGAGGTTAATTGGTAAGCAAATATGAAGAATATTATCAAATTAATGATCTTGTTTAAGTTATAAAATTTGAATAATACAGATAGGTAATTCATCCTCAATGGTAATATAATTATACCATTTCTAAGATGATTTAGATTTTACAAAATTAGGTGGATAAGAAACAATATCACAGGTAGCTAGAGAATTAGCAAACATGTTTTTAAACTAAGGAACATGAACTAGTGTGCAAGATTCAAGTGATGAGTTTATAAACTAGATAAACATAAGGGATAAATGCCTAGCTTTGCAATCATAAATACTAAAATCACCATGGACTACAAGAGTTCTGATCTTGCATCATATTGCTAAGATAAGATCATGGATAAGGCCTTCACACTTAGTCATGTTATTAGTACATATGAAGTTAAGTTGATAAGTGTGACAAATGAAGCATGCATAGGGTCGTATAAGTAAACAAGTTACCTTGGCACCCTAAGATAATAGATAACTTCAAAGTAAAGGAATGTATCATGGATTTTTAAACCTTTACATAAGTCAAGTAATACATTGACTTGATAAGGCTATTATAACACCATGCTAACTAGGATAAAGAATTTAAATTGTGGGAAAATAATTCATTTCTTAATAAAAAAAAATGGATGTTAAGAAAATGAACAAGAAAAGTAGTAGGCATCCAAGAAAATGAAAAGCATAAAGGGGCAATAAAATACACAAAAAAATGTAAAAACGTTAAAAAATAGTGACAATAATCCCTTGTGTACCAAACCTAACATATTTACTATCAAGTACACGATGAAACCTATTGCCCAAGCCAAAAATTATCAATGAAAAATATATAAAAATAATGGTTGTTATCAATGTTTTCATGAGTAAATGAAACATAAATAAAATTACATGATCAAAAATATAATTAATAACGCAACTAGAAGTGCATTAGCATCCAAAAAGGTTGGTGTAGAGGCTCTGAATGTTGATGGTTGGTTGTTTGTCGTAGGGGCCTTGAGTTGATTCATTTTAGACCCCTATGTGGTCTTGTTGTCTTTGGCCACAATGGACATGATTACATAGTTTTTCCTTCCCTTCTCCTTATCCTTCCAAGTGTGTTGGTTCTCATACACCATGTAGTGAGGGTTATGGCTAGCCTTGGTAGCATCCTCTATGTTCTTGGTCTAGGAGACGGCTTAACTGAGTAACCATGGATCTAAGTAGTAAAGTTTTGACTTGATAAAGTCATTGACCACTCCTTGAAGATAGAAAAAAGGTGGATTTCAACAATGGATTTAGGAATTTCATTTAGTAGAGAATTCCACTATTGGATGAACTTATGAACCAATTCAAGGGGTTCTTCTTTGATCTTCATTAGTTGGTCCAGGGTGGTTTCAAGTTTCAAGTTTTACTTGAAATGGTTCACAAATTATGATAATAAGTCTTCAAGTGAGGATATAGATCCTTAGGGCAATGTGCGGTACCAATCTAATGCCTTCCTAGTAAGAGGCATAAGAAAAATTCTCATTATGGTGTGACCAAGCCTGTAACAATAGGCCCTCAGAGTAGAAAGTAGCAAGGTGAGTGTTGGGATCATCCTCATTATTATACTTAGTAAACTAAGGTATGAGGATGCTCTGGGAAAGAGTTATTTATAGGACAACAGGACTAAAAGGATCATCCTGATAGAAATTCATGATCTTGACTATCTGGTTTGTTAAAGCTTTGAACTTCTGTAACTATTTTGTAAGATCCTAGATCATTTAGAAGGCTTAATCCAACCCTTGGGGAATCCTTGTGGGTTTTGGCATTTGGACAAATGGTTGTGGTGTAAATTGAGAGGCCTATGACCTTGCAATGGGTTATGGCACAGATGAAAGGGGTTGGGTAATCATCATTGCAAGCTAGGTAAATAATGAAAAGGAGGTCTATGTTGGTACTTGTGACACAAAAGGGATGAACGGTGTGTGTGATCCTTGGGTCACTTGGGGTCCTACTATGGGGCCCATTAGCATGGAGAATGAATGAGAAGTGGTTATGACAATGGGTGATGGCTGTGTAGATCTAGGCTATGTGGTGAAAGATAGAGAGGAGAAGAGGAGCATTGTTTGGGATGCTAATTGTGCTTAGTGTGCCCCTATGATAGGTGTTGGCCCAAACATGGTAGGATACAAATGAGATGAAGGTTTAAGAACCTTACCTATGGAGGAAGTAGGAGAGGCTAAATTGGGTGTGCTGGATTGGGGAGTTGAGTATAGAAAGAGTGTAACACCCTACCCTATTGCATCTTTCTAGGGTAGGGTAATGCCTAAGATCACTAGTAATACCACAATGGAAGCATGATAAACTACAAACTTAACTACATAAAATCTCTGCCAAACTAAAAGTAACATATATTTTGATTTATAAAATTACATGTCTCTACATAAATCAAAAAGCTATAGTGCTCTTCTAAGATACAAAAATACATAAACAACATCATCTCATATATAAGAGTGTAGACAGTTTCATACAGATGTAAATAATTCATACAACTACACATGGAAATATACATTAACCAATCCCTAAAGATTCTCCCCTCCTCTACTCTCTCTCTCTCTATGCTTATCTGTGCTCCTGCTACTTCCACCTATAATCATATAGAGTTAGTATAAAATTTAAGTGGAAAGCCTTTACACTTTCTCTGCTAGATGATCAACAAGTGTTGCACTGGAGGAGAGGAGTAGGATACAACTCAGCCTATATCAATTGTTAGTCTTGCGCATGCTAAGAGTAACACATGTACACACACCATATCACACATAACACTAGCATAATTGTTATCAAAGAGAATAGATTGCTATCATACAATCATAGATAAAACCACTATTTCACATAATCTATCATATATTTGTTACACAACCCACAACCCATACAATCATAATCCAATCATAATATACATTATCCCCACCATGATGCACAAATCGACACTATCATATATGCNACATTATCCCCACCATGATGCACAAATCGACACTATCATATATGCATCCCATGTGGTCACTAGCATATCCACACTCAATGTATCATGTGAAATGTTGCCATTAGTACTCAAAAATAGCCATTGCCTGCATGTCTTTTATTAGTCTTTTATTTAACCAACTAGTGCTAGGGTCCATCAACTTATGTATTTGTAACCATACATGGCATAAATATTAATAAACAATTTGTAACCAAAACCATACAATTTTGAGAAATATGCAAAATAACATGTCTAAGCTTAATCTTTTAACTATTCATCCCACATGCCAACATTGCATGATCATATATACTAATCCAACACAAAAATACAAGGAAAAGGTATAGACAACCCAGCAATTCAAATTGTTGCGTAGAGAGTCTGAAACAAGCAACAAAGACTTAAAAATCCAACAGGATCTCATTTTGCTTCAAACAAGTTCCACGCCCACATAGATATGACCACTGTAATGCCAAATCTAGGATTAGATAAAATAAAAATCCACCCACAAAGCTCAAAATGTAGAAAAATTATGGAAAATACAAAGGCAAGAAAGAAAACTGACAAAAAAAGGGGCTCTTATTCATTTTTTTTCACGCAAACTCTCAAGATGAAAAACAAAAATCCAAAACTCACTTTCTATGGATAGGAAATGGTGGGTTATTGGAAAAGAAATAATATAATCTATAATTTTCATCATATTCTTTAAAATTTATTTAAAAATACCATACAAGGTGCTTTCCCTTTCCACATGGCATGTGTAACACCTGCCACCCGCTTTTTCATTTTTAAAAAAACTAAAACCATGGGATGTAACACTCTCCCCTCCTTGAGAATATTCCTCCGAGAAGATCTCAAGATGAGTTGTGCATATTTCAGTCTCCACCTCCCAAGTAGCCTCTAAAGCACTATGTCTACTCCATAAAACCTTGACCATAGGCACAAATTTACTGTGTGGCTATCACAACATATGATCAACAATCTCTACTAGTTGCTCAACATAACTAACATCAAATTGTAGTTGTATCACATGGTGTTCATCAGGCACATAATGTCGTAGCATAAATACATAAAATACATCATGTACATGTGCTAAATGAGGAGGTAATGCTATTCGATAGGCCACTCTCCCAATCCTCTATAACACCTGAAAAGGACCAATGTACCTAGGAGCCAATTTTCCTTTTTAGCCAAATCAAGTAAGGCCTTTCAAGGAACAAACACAAAGAAATACATGATCTCCAACTACAAACTCTAGTGGCCTTCGACGTCAATTAGCATATGCCACCTACTTATCCTATGCAGCTCTTAATCTATCTCAAATCTCATGAACCTACTTTGTAGTTTATCCCACCAAATCTATGCTCACCTGCAGACAATATTCAATGGTATCCCAACATAAAGGTGTTCTATATGGCCTACCATATAAAATCTCATAGGGTGTTGCCCACAAAATCTCCTAATAACTATTATTATATGCAAATTCAACTAATGGTAGCATCCAATCCCAACCATCTCTATACTATAAAGCATCGACACTTAACATGTCCTCAAGAATCTAATTCACCCCTTAGTTCAACCATTAGTTTGTGGATGATATGCCAAACTCATATTCAACTTTGTATCCATCTCCTTTAGAAATGCCTACAAAAAATATCACATGAATCGAGCATCTCTATCACTAATAATCCTTCATGGCACATCATGCAACCACACTGTCTCTACAAGAATGAGATGTGTAGTTTCTATCGCACTCACCAATGCTCATGTAGCAAGGAAATGGGTAAACTTTACCAACAAATCAAAAAATACTAAGATAGCATCATGGCCACTACAAGCCTATGAAAGACCAATAATGAAATCCATACTAATGGCATTCCATTTCCATTGAGAAATATCAAGGAAATGCAAATATCCCTTGGGCCTCTAATGTTCTATCTCCACTTGCTGGAAAATTAAACATCAAGATACAAATTCTCCAACATTCCTCTTCATACCAAGCCACCTATACATCTATCATAAACTCAAATACATCTTTTGAGTACCTATATGCATTTTCTATTTGCTCCTGTGGGCCTCATCCATTAACTATAATCGTAGAGCTTCTAGAACACATACTCATCCATTGCTCCGTAACACTCCATGACTATCCACTAAGAGTGGTCCATCAGAGGGGATTTTTTACCTCAGTTCTTGACACCATGAAAATTTTTGGTGCATTTTTCAACCCAAATGGAAGCACCAGAAACTCATAATGACCATATCATATTCTGAATTCCATCTTTGACACATCATGTTCACAGATCCACACTTGATGATACCCAAACTTGAGATTAATCTTTGAGAATACATGAGCTTTCTAAAGTTTATCAAACAAGTCATCAATGTGTGGAAAAGGGTATTTATTTTTGACTATCACCTAGTTTAGCTACCTATAATCTATGCATAGCTACAAACTCCCATCCTTCTTTTTAACCAAGAGCATTGGTGCATCCCATAGTGACACACTAGGTCAAATGAGACCTTTGTCTAGCAATTCCTACAGCTGGATCTTCAACTCTACTAGCTTTATGAGAAATATTCTATGTGGAGCCCTTGAAATAGACTCTTTATGAGTCACCAAATAAGGGACCCCCTAATATTAGACCCCAAATACGCAATTTCAGATCGACCAAGCAACATCGAACATGTGATGTCGGAACCTATCTCGTTGTCTATAAATAAGGGATAGCGGTGCTTGGTTTTGGATAGTATTTTTAGTCCCTTAGCTGAGCTCTTGTAGTTTTTCTCTTCCAAAGTTAGAATTATTTTTGAGTGCCCACATTAGGAGTCATAGAGTGAATGGATCCTTATTTGAGCATTGTGTACCTGAGCACACCTTGTGTCCGAAAATAAAGACAAACTTTGTGATAGACCTTGCAACATTCAGAATAGCTTAACTATTACATTTAATGTTATTTACTATTATTTGATGCTCTCATTAGTTAATCAATGTTATTTATTTATAATTATTAATTAGCAATGAATTAGTACACTCAACATGACCACTTCGAGCATACGTGGAACACTTGGTAACCCAATAACAACTAGCATTTGGTAATCCTAGTAGTGTTACACTAGTTCAAGATGTGTCTGGAGAGTAGGAATGGATGCTAGTGTTAGGATTCAATCAACATTAGAGCTATAGAAATCCATTAGTTAATTAAATCTTTCATTTCACACACTTAGGAGACCAAGATAGAAAATATTAAAAAAACATAAAAAAATCATATACCTCGAGTTTACTCAACCATACAATTGTGCCTTACAAGTAAGCTTGGGAAGATAATGACTACATAACTCATCCTTGTTCTACGTAGGTGCATAAGCACTTAATCCTCAAAGTTCGACCAGATCGCGTGTTAACGCTTGTATTCATATGGTTGGGTGTAGGGGTACCTTGCTACTCATCATTGGCATTGTTGCCAAGGATTTTGTTGTTTGTGCACTGATTAGAAGTTAGTAAGTCCTTCCATCATTGGAATGAATCCTCAAGGTTAACTATCTTACAATCACTGGAAAAGAGTACCACACACTAAGTAATCATTCATGTCTCCTTTTTCTTATGAGAGTGCTTTATTAACTAGGTCTGATACCATGAATAATCAGAGGCAAGGTGCACAAGATGATTCGCCAGTGCCCCAATAGTTTTGCTTGGTATATGCTCATCCTAATGAGTATGTACCCAACTTTACCTTTATCCTCCACTAGGATCAATAGTTGCAATGACATGATTTAGAAGGTAACATAGTGTTACCTCCCGATCGCTCAATCTTGGGCATGCTTCTTTGTGCTCTCACATAAATTGGTATGCAGCACTTACAGTCAGAGTACATTATGCATGAACAAGATTCGAGAGATTATTGAGCCACGGAGGCACAATGCCAAAGGGATCGACAATAGGAGAGACATTATGAATCCATGAAGGGGAAGTCGTCTCAAGATGTCCCGTCTGTCCTAGGTAAAAATGACGGTTGTGAACATGTCTCAGGAGGTTTTCCACAAAATGATGTTCCTCTCTTTGACTTCAATCAAGAAGTTCAGTATCAGAATCTTCACTCAACTATTCATAACCTAGGTTCTAGTACCAATGGACATAAAGGGTCTGAAAGAGGAACATGAACACATGATAATGATGAACACCATGATCGTAACCGTGAGCAAGGCCACAACCACTGGAGAGAATGTGGTAGGCGCCAACATGATGCTAGTCCTCCTTCCTCTTCACCTTTATCATCTTCTTCCTCCTCTCCTTCAGGATCTAAACATAGGCACAGAGGGCAAGGGCATTCCAAAGAGACACATCACAAACAAAGGAAGAGTAGGGAATAGCATAGACATCATAGACACCATAGGCATCATGATCATGATGAACCCCTACTCACCACCTGAAGTATCTTAAATATAGTAGAGGCTATTAGGATTCCAACAAGGTACCAAAAAGATAGTAAGATCAAAATACTAGACATGAATAACATCCCATGATTTGAAGGGGGATACAATGCTGATCCTCAAAACCATTTACAAGCATTCTACGACACATGTGCCTTGTAGAATATAGAAAATGAGTGACAAAAGCTAAATTTGTTTCCATGGACACTGATCAAGGAAGCAAAAAGCTAGTACCAGTCCTTAGAATTGGAATCCATTCATCAATGGAGTACCATGTTGGAGCTATTCAACAATAAGAATCAAATGTACTCCTGAGTGTCCAACCTGTGTAAGAAAATCCAAGGATGAAAACAAGGAGGACACAAACCCTTGGATGCTACCATTGGCTGATATTATTCATTATTATATTTTTTCCCTAGCCATGGTTACTTGCAAAAGGAACAACTACGCCATCTCGTAGATGGGCTTAGGTACGAAACATGAAGAACCCTTGGGACTTATGCCCAAGGAAGGCTATCTAAGCTCAGAGCCCATCAAATACAAAGATTTTTGTAGCAAGTCACCAAGAAGGAAAATGAGTTGAGAAAAAGAGAAAGTGTAGAGGAGTACAACAGAGATCCTTCACTTCGAAAGAAGGAAGTTATATTTTTCTAAGAGGAAGAAGAGTCACCACTTAAAGAGATGGTGAATAGAAATACTTTTCCCATTCAAAAATTTGCATCAGAAATATTGGCAAAGGTGGATCAAATGTGGAACTCCCTAAACAACAAATTCCAAACTGTCCTAAAAATAGTGGAGGAGTCTAGAGAACAAAGTAGTGACCAAGAGAGAAGGGAAAAAAAAAGCTGAGTATGCACATAACAAGGATAAGGGCAAGGTTTCCATTGTTGAAGAGGTTGTGGATTCAGACACGAACAATGATGGCAGATGTGAGATTTTCCAATATGACCATCCTAAGGGATGTTTCCCAGTAGTGTCACATTTGCAAGATTATGGGGTGTATGCACTAAACCCATGATTAAACAGACAAAAACACCCAGAAGGTTACCTTATCCTCAAGGTAACCCAAGGTAGTTCCAACAATCCTTGACATATTATCCAAGTGGAGCTCCACCACAACCAAATGAACAGTATCAATAGTGGAAACACCCATAATCATGGGGGATGCCACTACCACGTCAACAGTATCCTTACCATTAACCTGATCCATACAGGTATTACGTTTAGCAACTGATTTATCCACATGACTCTACTAGTCACAATGCTTCTCAACCTCACTACCAGACCCCCGAGTACTATAGGACTTCTTCTTCTTCTAGGGGTGATGCTCCACATACATACTACCCTTCTCATCTATCTTCATCTCTTCCACTCTCAACTCCATTACCACTTGCTCCAACTATGCAGGGTGACCTTCCTACCCAGCTGCAGCAACATAATGCTACAAGGGTTCTCAATCTTCAACCTACTATTGGTTCGAACAACCAATCAAAGAAGAGACCTTTTTTTAGAACCAACAACCCAACCAAGTCCTTATAACCACAAGCGACTAATTATCCAAATGTCTCATCATCGTTTGAATCTTCAAAGCTTTCTTTGAATCAACAACTACACTCAACGCACACTGTCATGTTAACTCATGCTAGCACTGATTGGATTAAATATGGTCATCTTCTTAGGAAATTCTTTGATCCTGGAAGTCCTCTTATTTATTTGCAAATCACTAGAAACGAGCCTTGTAAAGCTCTTTTGGATTCAAGTTCTAGTGTTAATTTAATTTCCTAGGAAAAATATAAAGCCTGGAACCTACCTCTACTAAAGAAGAGTAACATTCGTTTAGAGTTGATCGATCAGTCCATCACTATTCCATTGGAACTAGTAGAGGACATTGTCACCACTGTTGTGGGTGGTTGTATCCAGCTGATTTCCTTCCTAGTGATCCAAGTCAACAACTGCAAGGGGGACTTCCCAATCATAATAGAAAGAGCATGGCTAAGTACAATTGATGCATGCCTAGGAATACATGATCTTTCCCTAGAGATATCAAAAGAAAATGCATTTGGAAAGATCGAGAAGAAGAAATTTCCATGCATTGCATATAGTTACACAGGGTGCAACTGCGTGCAGAAGTCCTAGTTTGTACAACGCTCAACATTACCTACATGCAACCAATGTGCACAAGTATCTGACATACAAAGATGTTTATATGCAGCAATCACAAGACAGGAAGGCACCCAGTGGTTGACAACTAACCTAGAGAGTAATTCAACTTTATGCATGGAACCAACTAAGAGCTTGATTTGTGCCTATATCGATAGCATAGATGCATTAGAGAAAGTCCATCGCCAACTTCCAAGTACTGACACTGAAGATATCAACTGAGGTTGGAAATTCCTGATGAGTTTAAGTAGGAGCCCCTTGAATTAAAACTATTGCCCACCGGTATGGAGTATCCATTTCTCAAGAATGGAAAATCGATAATCATTAATGCTTAGCTTACTCCTCAACAAAAGAAAAGACTGCTAAAGATGGTAAATAAATGGTCAAAATCCTTTGCTTGTTCATATCTCAAAATAACCAAAATATATCCTAGGATATGCTAACATAGAATTTACACTGAACCCTCTATGAAGCCTCAATGATAACCATAAAGACAACTGAGCCCAAAGCTTAAGAAAGTAATTAAGGAAGAAATTGAACAACTTTTGAAGGCTAGGTTCATCTATCGCATTCCTAATAATGAATGGGTTAGTCCATTAGTTATTATGCCTAAAAACATGGTAAATGGAGGATGTGTATAGACTTTAGACTACTAAACATGGCAACATTTAAAGATCATTTTTCATTGTCATTCCTTGACCAAGTCTTAGATACCATTGCAAGGCATTGTTATTATAGTTTTTTGGATGCTTATAGTAGGTACAATAAAATCTAAATAGCACTAGAAGACCAAGCCAAGACTACATTCACAAGTCCTTGGGGGACATTTGCATACAAGTAGATGTCGTTTGGCTTGTGCAATGCTCTAGCAACATTTCAACATTTGGTTCTTAGTATATTTCAATAGTAAATAAGGAATGGTGTGGAGGTTTTTATGGATAATTTCTCCACCTGTGGAGTGGACTTTGAACAAGCATTGGACCGATTAGAGAAAGTGCTGAAATAATGTGTTGAAACCAACCTAAGGCTCAATTGGCAAAAAAACCACTTAATGGTCCAAGAAGGCATTGTATTAGGGCATAAAATTTCACAAACAAGGATAGAGATAGATCCTAAAAAAATTAAAGTCATCCAAGGAATCACTTGTCAACTTAAAACTGTAAAAGATGTCTAATCATTTTTTGGACATACTAGCTATTATAGATGGTTCATCGAGAAATTTTTGAAGATTGTAAAACTACTGGTAGAATTAATGAAAAAGGACGTACCCTTTGAATTGACCAAGGTATGTGAGTTAGCTTTCCAAACCTTGAAGCAGAAGCTCGTAGAAATGCCCATTCTACAAGTTCCTAACTAGTTCAGATCATTCCATATAATGACTAACATGTTCAATTTTGCTTTAGGAGTTGTACTTACATAGTTAGATGACCAAAAACATCCCTATTACATCCACTATGCAAGTCAAAGAATTGCTAGTGCACAACTTAGCTATACCACTACAGAAAAAGAGCTAATGGCCATGGTGTTTGCACTAGAGAAATTTAAGCACTTTGTATTAGGCTATAAGGTATTTATACACATAGATCATAGTGCAATTCAATTCCTTATGAATAAACTAATGGTGAGCCCTCACATCATACGATGGCTTGTGATCTTGCAAGAGTTTGATCTCATGATAGTAGATCGTAAAGGCACCGAGAATGTTATTGTCGATCATTTATCTTGGTTGCAATGGGACAAAAAAGAGGAAAAATACCCAATTTTTGATTGCTTCCCTAATGAACTCCTCTTTGCAAGTGTAATAAACAGTCAGTCACCCATAGATACAAATTGGTATAGTAGCATTCTTACTTATCTTCTTACATAAGAAAAGGACTAGACGTTAGAAAGAAACAATAGTTTCTCCACCAAGTCAAAAATTTCATGGAAATCAACAAACACCTTTACAAGGTGTGTTCTGATGGCTTGGTCCAATGGTGTGTTCTTGACACAAATTAGTTGCAAGTTTTTAAAGATGCTCATGAGGGACCTTGTGGGGGTCATTATGCTAGGAGACAAATAGCCATTAAAAGCTTGCTTGTAGGATATTATTGGCCTACATTATTTCAGGATGCCCATCATTTTGTCCAATCTTGTGAGCACTACCAGCATGATGGGGGAATGACTACTAGAATGGAGGATCCACAACAATGGATTCAACCCTTAGAACCCTTCAACATATGGGGAATTGATTTTATGGGGCCTATTACATTGATGTCCAATGGAAAAACATACATTGTTGTGGCTATTGATTACTTTATAAAATGGGCAGAAGTAGCCACTATTACCAACTATGCATCATCTACCGCTACATGATTTTTTCAATAACAAATCATAAACAAGTTTGATGTGCCTCGTGCACTTATTTCTGATAATGGTACACATTTTATAGGTGTGACTTTTCAGAAGTTGATGCAACGCTTAGGAGTTGAGCATAAACTGACTACACCATATCACCCTTAAGAGAATGGTCAAGCTGAAGTCACCAATAGGGAAATCATGAAAATTTTGACATGAATCATTAGCAAATATAGGTGAGATTGGAGCACCAAACTAAATGATGCTCTTTGGGCCTACCGCTCCACATGGAAACTCCCTATAAGCTATTTTCCCTATGAGTTAGTGTATGGTAAACTTCCAACACTTCTTATCCAAGCTGAGCTCTGTACACTATCTACAACATGTGACCTTAACCTTGACCTCAGTCTAGCATAGAAAGAATGGTTAATGAATCTTAACTTGCTAGATGAAAACCAATTAGCCGCCCTATCATCCAATGGACTACACAAGGCCTTCAACAAACAACATCATAACCTAAGAATTAGAAAAGTCAAATACTAACCAGGAGATAGGATTTTTTATTAGAATCCCACACATGTGCCACAACGAACTAAATTTAAAATGTTGTGGGAAGGACCTTATATCATTTATGAAACTTTGTTTTCAGGGGCCATGATGATCTATAAACCTGGAACCCCAGATAAGAAATTATTGGTCAACATTCAGCAAACCAAATCTTTTCATGAGCCCAAAATGACTAGTACTAACACTACCTCTATTGAGAGACAACCCTACTCATTATTTCAAATCTCCTCCTTCCAACTTAGTCATGGGGGAGATGGCCACCAATGCTAATTATTCTAAGCCCTTAGTTTCTTTTGTCTTTTTTTGTTTTACACATTTTTTTATACATTTTTCATTTTTACTTGTTTTTGTTGTACACCATTGTTAACATTTTTACTATTTCTTTCTCTGTTACATTTTGTTTGATTTATTCTCACTCATCACATAATAAGTGCTCATGATGATGGGTTGTACTATAATGGTGTTGATTGCTAATGTTTAGTTTTTACCTTTAACTTTTAATGTTGATGCTAAGATATGGTTTCTTTTGATAAAATGGGCAATGAGTCCACGTCATCCATTCATCCATTCAACTCTATGGTCTCCCTTTGTTTTGGAAATGTACTGTCCCTTTTTCTAATCAAACTTATTAATGAATTTGTGGCTTGTTATTCTTTAAACCAAGGAAATATTTAAATGGATTGAAAATGGTATGACTTCAAGGGGATTTAACGCATTTGTGCTAGCTATTCTCTTAGGTACTTAGATGTTTTTCATAGGTTTTTTGCCATTCCACCACCAAACACAACCAAGAAGTTGACCCAGTCAAATAAGTCTTTGCATGGTGTGGTTCCCATCCAAAAAAAAAGAGAAAAAAAGGTGGGAATTCAAAGCATACCCCTTTGACATAATAAAGGAACATGGGCTACAATCATTGGTTATGGCACTAGAAAGACATGTTACCCATGCCTAAAGGTTCCCTCTAACTAAGGTCCTTTCTCACTTCCTACTTCTCTATTCTTCTCTTTTTGGGATGGTGGTTGCTCCGTGGAAGTATTCTTGTTGCTTCAGGAGGATGGGTTGGTCAAGTGTGTTGATGTGAGGTCACTAGATATGGTTAGTTTTAATCTGGATTTGGACTGAATTTTATTAAGTCACCTTAACCACATAATACACAAGGGACTTTACACAACCTTGATTTTGGGATTCCATTCCATTCTCTCTTCTTTTTTCGTATTGCTTCCCATATTCTACCTCATTACTAGTTTTATGATTAGTCTATATCTTGGTCAATGCATTGTTATTCTTTGGTAAATTCTTGTGGGTGAATTCTTAACTATTGTTTCCATATGTCATTCCTAGAGCCTACAAGCTCTTTGGTTTGTGAGTTTGTCGAGGCATGAGCCTGCTTTGGGAAGAACCCACTAGCATTTGTTTTTTGTGCAATTGTTAAGTTGTTTCCCTTAAACATATTTCGCAATCAACTATTTCTCATTTCACCCCATCCATAACATCCATTTTTTTTCTCTTCCCTTATATGCATTTTTATTGGCTTCACCATTGTTATTTCTCTTATCTTCCTTTTTCTTTCATTTTCCATCCTATAGCTACCGAAGGTTCGCTCTTAGTCGTGAGGACCTATCATAAACTTTTCCATTCCATTACTTATCTCACCCCTACACCTTAGGTAGTCATTAGTTACAAACCTCTAACCCAGTATCTGCCATACCCACAACCTAGCCAATGTGCTTCATATCAAGTCAAGGTATCAACCATATTATATCTTATCTATCCTTGCTAATTCATGATCGTGTTGTGTGTGCAGATGGCGATCACATGAACAATGGACTAGGATAGGAGGGAGCACTCAAGATGGACTAGAGTAAGAGCATTTATGCAAGGAACAAGCTTAGTCATGTGGCCATGGATGGACAATGATGTGCACATTTTTAACATCAGCAAAAACATGCCTCATTTTCTTTTCTCTCTCTCTCTTCAAGCTATCAAATGAGGGTCTGGATGTTATCTATGTACAATGTTCACCACAATGGGTATGAACACCAATGCTGTAATATGTTTGTTGATCTGTTCACTGGGCACTTTGAGTCTATCATTCCATGTCACTAACAGTTGTCATTCAGTCAATAATCCCATACCTTCCCAACATTTTGTAAAGAACTTGAGGATGAGTTTTCATTCCATCATGGGGACATGATGAGTCACCAAATAAGGGACCCCTTAATATCGGGCCCCTAATATCAGATCCTCGATATCAAATACGTGATATCAGATCGGCCAAGCGACATCAGACACATGATGTCGGAACCTATCTCATTGTCTATAAATAAGGGATAGAGGCACTTGGTTTTGGATAGTATTTTTAGTCCCTTAGCCAAACTCTTGCAATTTTTCTCTTCCAGAGTTAGAATTATTTCTAAGTGCCCACAGTAGGAGTCATAGAGTGAATAGATCTTTAGTCGAGCATTGTGTACCTGAGCACACCTTGTGTTCGGAAATAAAGACAAACTTTTTGATAAACCTTGTAACATTTAGAATAGCTTAACTATTGCATTTACTGTTATTTACTATTATTTCATGCTCTCATTAGTTAATCAATGTTATTTCTTTAGAATTATTAATTAGCAATGAATTAGTACACTCAGCACGACCACTTTGAGCATACTTGGAACACTTGGTAACCTAGTAATGACTAGTATTTGGTAATCCCAGTAGTGTTACACTAGTTTAGGATGTGTCCAGAGAGTGGGAACGGATGCTAGTGTTAGGATTCGATTAACATTAGAGTTATAGAAACCCATTAGTTAAATAAATCTTTTCATTTCACACACTTAGGAGACCAAGATAGAAAATATAAAAAAAATATTAAAAAATCATATACCTCAAGTTTACTTAATCATACAACTATGCCTTATAAGTAAGCTTGGGAAGACAAAAATTGCATAACTCATCCTTGTTCTACGTAGGTGCATAAACACTTAATCCTTGGAGTTTAATTGAATCACGTGTGAATGCTTGTATTCATATGGTTAGACGTAGGGGAACTTTGCCGCTCATCAACTCTGTACCAGGCTTAAGTTCAATCTTAAAGTTAATCTCTAGCCTTGGTGGCAAACTTGGTAATTCTGATTAAGACACATTAGTAAATTCTTGAACAATAGGAATTTGATCTATCTCTGCCATATTTGTTTTATATACTATCACTACAAAGCATTCATGCCCTTTTTGAAGCATCCTATAGTACATTCAAGAGAAGATCAAATCTAGGGGCAAAATCCTTAGATAAGTTTGTACCTCAATCCGAGCACCATCAACTAATTGTAGTCGCAAAAGCTTTTACTGATAGTCCAAACTAGCATTACACTATGATAGTCAATCCATCCCCAAAATCACATCGTATACCCCAAGATCAATAACATGCAAATCACTAATCTACTACATACCTTTTAATTCTATTAGCACACCTATATACACATGATCAACTCGAGTCTCAAACCCCCAACCAAAGATACTATTAGCTCACGAGAAAGAGAATGATGTACAAGAGCTACATGATATGCAACCATAGGATCTATGAAAGAATGGATGGCACCTGGATTGAATAAAATCAATACATAAAAGCCCAAAATCATATCTCTCATCTCCATCACTGTGTTTGGCTACACATCCAATGGTTGATCTATTATGATGTACACTCATCCCTAGGTCCTCTAGTCTACTCCAACTAGTGGTGTAACAGGCATTCCACATCCACCTTGAACTAGAGGTCATTGTCATCAGCCTCTACCTCCTCCACTATTGCCTATCTACTTTGGAAACTCCCAAGCCTGATGCACTAGCTGCCCATATGTAAAACAATTCTGGCAATCCCTCTGTAGATGGCTAGACTAACCACATCTATAACAAACAATTGATTTGCGATCAACCCCAATAGTAGGATCACAAGCTAATGTTGGACACTCACCTCCATGTCGATGAGCTTGCTTGGAGAGGCCAGGTCTCTGTCCAGATGTCAGTCATCTCTTTTGCCCCTATTGCCTCTCTCTATGAGCTACATCTTCATGTTGACTCCTCTCTAAATCCATGGCTACTGCTCTAACCTCATCATAGGATGTCAATTTGAGGGATAAGATGGGGTCCTTCAAATATGGCCTCAACCCTCTAACAAATTTGTTTGTCCATGCCTGAGCATCTATCTACATCTATGGTACATAACTACTAAGCTTAGAGAAATGAGCATCATACTTTGCCACAAGTCAACTGCCTTGATACAAATGGTAGAACTCATCCTCTTTGGCCTAAGCATATTGGGTAGACACATAATGGGCTCTGAAAGCTATCAAAAAATCCTCCCATAACACCTATTGGCCAATCCATCCCTTGGCCTACTCTTTAGTCGTCCACCAATGCTAGGTAGCACCAACCAATTAATATACCCCCAAGTGAGTCTATTAAACCAATGAGTAGTCCATCAAATCAAAAGCCTTTTGTAATTCCTCCAACCATTTTGTAGCTGCAATAGGATCTTCAATACCATCAAATTTAGGAGATCCTATCTTTTGAAATTTCTCTACTAGTTTCCTATTGATAGGCTACCTATTTGAATCTAGAACCTCCACTACCACTACCACTTCCCACTTCCCTGACTATGGGAACAAGAGCATCACTAGCTACAACATGCCAATACAAGATCTGTAACAGTTGTTGTATAAGTTCTAGTTGCCTATTTGTAGGATCACTGCTAGATGTTTGGGAGGCTACTTCAATCCATCATTAGATCCTTCTGATCTATGAGCCCCACCAGCATCATGACCACATCTACTACATATTTTCCTAACCTAAAATCACAAATGGGTGAGTATCCCAACCATCATACAACATCAGAGTAAACTAGCTTTTATACCACAATGTAACACCCCACCCTACTGCACCTTGCTAGGGTAGGGTGATGCCTAGGATCGCTAGTAATACCACAATGGAAGCATGCTAAACTACAAATCTAACTACATAAAATCCTTGCCAAACCAAAACTAACATACATTTCGATTTATAAAACTACATGTCTCTACATAAACCAAAAAGCTACACTGCTCTTCGAAGATACAAAAATACATAAACATCATCATCTCATTTATAAGAGTGTAGAGAGTTTTATACAAATGTAAATAGTTCATATTACTGCACATGCAAATAAACATTAACCAATCCCTGAAAATTCTCCCTTCCTCTACTCTCTCTCTATCTCTCCGTGCTTTTCTGATAGAGTCAGTATAAAACTGAGTATGAAGCCTTTACACTTCCTTTGCTAGATGGTCAACAAGTGTTGTGCTGGAGGAGAGGAGTGGAGTACAAGGCAACCTGTATCAACTGTTAGTCTTGTGCATGCTAAGAGCAACACATGTACACACATCATATCGCACATAACACTGGCATAATCGTTATCAAAGAGAATAGATTGCTATCATACAATCACAGATAAAACCATTATCTGACATAATCTATCATATATCAATTACACAACCTACAACCTACAATCCACACAATCATAATATACATTATCCCCACCATGACACACAAATCGATACTATCATATACGCAGCCCATGTGGTCACTAACATATCCACACTCAATGTATCATGTGAAACATTGCCATGAGTATTCATAAATAGCCATTGCCTGCAGGTATTTTATGAGTCTTTTATTTATCCAACTAATACTAGGGTCTATCAACCTATGACCTGTAACCATTAGCCTTCTGGAGGACTAACTATAGGGACGAACACACCTGTGCCATGTACTAACCGTAGGGATTATCACACCTATGCTCTCCCACTCTCAAGATGAGGCTTGAGACAGGAGCCTCATCAATACATCAAAGTGGAGGTCAACAACTTATGAGCTATTTATCGACCCCAAAAGCCCAAGTATGCAAGATTACAACTCATAGGCTACAAACTTCACATTTTACAAGGAAAANAAAGCCCAAGTATGCAAGATTACAACTCATAGGCTACAAACTTCACATTTTACAAGGAAAATCCAANACAGTTGTTGTATAAGTTCTAGTTGCCTATTTGTAGGATCACTGCTAGATGTTTGGGAGGCTACTTCAATCCATCATTAGATCCTTCTGATCTATGAGCCCCACCAGCATCATGACCACATCTACTACATATTTTCCTAACCTAAAATCACAAATGGGTGAGTATCCCAACCATCATACAACATCAGAGTAAACTAGCTTTTATACCACAATGTAACACCCCACCCTACTGCACCTTGCTAGGGTAGGGTGATGCCTAGGATCGCTAGTAATACCACAATGGAAGCATGCTAAACTACAAATCTAACTACATAAAATCCTTGCCAAACCAAAACTAACATACATTTCGATTTATAAAACTACATGTCTCTACATAAACCAAAAAGCTACACTGCTCTTCGAAGATACAAAAATACATAAACATCATCATCTCATTTATAAGAGTGTAGAGAGTTTTATACAAATGTAAATAGTTCATATTACTGCACATGCAAATAAACATTAACCAATCCCTGAAGATTCTCCCTTCCTCTACTCTCTCTCTATCTCTCCGTGCTTTTCTGATAGAGTCAGTATAAAACTGAGTATGAAGCCTTTACACTTCCTTTGCTAGATGGTCAACAAGTGTTGTGCTGGAGGAGAGGAGTGGAGTACAAGGCAACCTGTATCAACTGTTAGTCTTGTGCATGCTAAGAGCAACACATGTACACACATCATATCGCACATAACACTGGCATAATCGTTATCAAAGAGAATAGATTGCTATCATACAATCACAGATAAAACCATTATCTGACATAATCTATCATATATCAATTACACAACCTACAACCTACAATCCACACAATCATAATATACATTATCCCCACCATGACACACAAATCGATACTATCATATACGCAGCCCATGTGGTCACTAACATATCCACACTCAATGTATCATGTGAAACATTGCCATGAGTATTCATAAATAGCCATTGCCTGCAGGTATTTTATGAGTCTTTTATTTATCCAACTAATACTAGGGTCCATCAACCTATGACCTGTAACCATTAGCCTTCTGGAGGACTAACTATAGGGACGAACACACCTGTGCCATGTACTAACCGTAGGGATTATCACACCTATGCTCTCCCACTCTCAAGATGAGGCTTGAGACAGGAGCCTCATCAATACATCAAAGTGGAGGTCAACAACTTATGAGCTATTTATCGACCCCAAAAGCCCAAGTATGCAAGATTACAACTCATAGGCTACAAACTTCACATTTTACAAGGAAAATCCAGCCTCAAGTGTAGGGGTGAAGGTTACAATGCCAAAGGGGGTTGCAACATTCATTTTCTTGGTGGTGTTTTAGAAGAAAAAATAAAAAATTCTCTTTGTTCTATTTTTATTTTTATGTTTTTAGGGAGTCTACTAGGCAATGTATGAAACTTGGATTTTTAGCATGTAAATTAAAATAGCCATTTTTTATTTGTTCACATGTAGGCTCTTTTGTAAGCTATCATAGTACACATATCTTGGGTCTTTAATATGTAAATTAAAATAGTAATTTTTTATGTGTTCTCACATATGCTCTTTCTACACTACCCTAGCTTACTTAGTTGGATTTTAGGTTCTTAAAGTATGGGATTAAAATAGAAATTTCCATGGCACTCGCAGTTAGTTAGATGATAGTGCCTTGGCAGTTACAGTTAAACAATACCACACTAAGACTTAAGCCTGTGTATATTATCCCAAGGCATCTCTGCAGTGAATCCGAGAAGGCATTCATGCTGTGGACGAGAGGCGATGGAGAGGACAGGAGAGTGACGGCACAACAGCACACGAGGCAAGGGAGATGGTACAAGCAAGCGCAGCAATGGAGGTGGGACTACACGGCCGCGTGTCAGCGACGAGGCCACAAGTGATGACCGACGGAGGAAGAATCCAATGGACTCACCTTGGGGCCAATCTGGGCATCCCATGTAACCCAGGAAAGCCACATGGCATCAGGCGTAGAGATGGAAAGCATAATTTGCTTGGGGAAAATGGAGGGCGAAGATGATTATGCGATAGATCATTGGTACCTAGCCTTAGCTTTGGATCCAGCGGCACTGTAACTGGCTTGAATGGACCATCCAGTGTACTGGGAATCGGACGCACCACCGCCACTTTAATCAGAAACAGAACCAGCATTGCCATTGTTTGAGTTAGCGTCAGTCCATGGTGCAATTGTAAAATTCTTAATACATCCATACCATATTATTTGGAAACTGTTGTATGTTATAGTTATGTTTTTGTTTATCATCCATACCATATTATTTGGACTGTTGTATGTTTATATATATATATATAGTTATGTTTTTGTTTATCATGGCTGCGGATGGTTTGTATGTTTTGCCGGTTAGTATTAGGGGATAATGAAATTGGAGATAATGTTGATGATGATCATCTTCCTCCTCCCCCTATGGCTTAATTTTGACTACTATCATATTGTTGTAACTGATTTTTTGTTTGGCTATTACAGCTACATAGACCATGTATCACTATTACAGTTGTATATTGCATAGTGCAACTATCACCACGAGCATTCACTTTTTAGCTATTGTCACACAGTGTGACTATGGCTATTATTGTTTTGGACATTTCTTGTCATTTATTCATCACACAATTGTTACCATGGCTATTGCTATAAACATTCTTGGTTATAAGTTTAAATTTTTTTTTCTTTGTTTTATATATATTTCTCTTGCACAAAAGGCTACTAGATAACATATTAAGGCCACGAAGCAAAGTTTGATGGTGAAACACAAAAGTGTAAAACAATGTGTAACAGGTCATAATGTAAATATCACAGAGATAAAAGGAATGGACACCACAAATTTACAAGTCTTAGGCCTTCGCTAGCCACCAATTTTAGGCCCTAGCAAGCCATCATGTGTTGCTAGTTTTAAGCCTTGGCGGGCCATGTGTTGCCAGTTTTAGACCTTGGCAGGTTGTGGTATATTCTAGTAAGCACAAGATAGTCTTGAAAGAAAATACAAAGTTAAAACAAACATGGAAACATGATAAAAGGCTACAAATGTAAATATCATTAACAAAAGAAGGAATGATAGATAGATAAAGGAACTTCTTTTGTACAATCCTAGTTCCGCCATTCTTCTTGATCAAAATGACTATCATTGGGTGTTCTTGTTGGTCGTTTAATGTTCTAACATTGAAGATTTTAGCCTTGTTGTTGTTGTTGATGATGTTGACCTCAACTTGAGTTTCAGGAGTTTCTTCCTAAAATTCCACCTTTGAACCTTAGTCAAAGTTGATGTTGTTGACAAATGATGAACATATGTTGTCTCCACACATTACAATTTTCCCACCTTTGTATTGTAAGTAAATCTCTTTATGTATAGGAGAGGAGACTACTTGAAGCTTCACTAACCATGGCCCTCCTAACATCAAGTTGAAACCAAGTGTCTCTTCAACTATTAAAAAGTTAGCAGATGTGGGAAATTATTCTCCAACTACGAAATCCAAGGAGATAGAACATCAAAGCACAACTTGTGATCTGTTGAATAACTTTCATGCAAATGTAGAGGTTTCTTTATTGTTTTTAGTTAAGCTTAGCTTCTCAACAATTGTGTATGGTATCACATTGGTTGTTGTCTCATCATCCACATGAACACGATGAACCTTATACTTTCCAACACGTATGATAATGAGGAGAGGAGCAGATAGCACCCCTCTACTTCATGAGTCAGTCTTCACCTCACTATCACAAAAGTTGAGCATGGGTCAATGACTATTTTCCCTAAGTGAAGCTTGCTCAATGATAGAGTGGATTGACTCTTTGTTGGCAGGCATGTCTCCGCTCACAAGGATAGAAGTAAACACTTGAGCTAGTGCATCTCTATGAGTAGGAGAGGTCATGACTATGTTATATAAGTTTAGTGACGTGTTCTTTTGTTTGAGGGATCATTTGGCTTGTTCCATCATTGCAAGGAAACTCTTTCCCCTAGTGTGTGATTTTTTAGCTTCAGTGGTCTTAATTTCCTCCATCCTTCCTTGAGTTTTTGGCTCATGTTTCAATGTATGTACCTTGGGTCCCTTGTCCATGGGTGTAGCTAATCTTGTTATAGGTCTAGATGGGTTACCATGCTTCCAAGCCTTTTGATGTTGGCAAAACTTCAGTAGACTTAGTTGTCAGATTGACAATAGTTTATTTTTGTTGGTATTGTAGTGATGATTTCTTGCTAACCATTGAGTTATTTACCACTATAGGTAGGCTTTGGTGACGAGTTACAGTAGATTTTCTTGTAGATGATGAAGTGACCCTAATAACAAATGGTTCCCTTACTTTAAGTTGTGATGTTGTTGCCACTGAAGGAGGGACATGTATGATGAAAGACCTCTTAGGGACCGAAGGAGGTGTTACCCTGATGACTCTAGGCACTTTAGGCTTTACATTTTGAGGTTGAGGTTGTACTTTAATAACAAACAGTTGTCTAGGAGGGTCAGACCATTTGCTTGCTGTGAATGAGGCTCCAGTGTAACAGTTATTAGTGTTTGGAGAGTTGGGCTTGTTTAACACCAACTCATTGATTTCTACTTAGTGTTTAGACAGTTGGGCTTGTCATGATTTCATCTTTCAACACTAAGCAAAAATTGATATCATGACAAGCCATTTGATGATAATAGCAAAATCTATCCAACCTAAAGTACTTTGGTAGTTTGGGATCATCCTTGGTTATTATCTGAAGAGCAACAAGGTACCTCTACGCCCAACCATATGAATCACGTTCACACATGATTTGGTCAAATTCTGTAGACCTTAAGTTCCCATATACACTGGTTCTAGGATGTGAGATCTAATCGTGATGATTTTTGTCTTCCCAACTACACTTGTGGAGCTTAGTTGTATGGTTAAGTGTAATTAAGGTACACAATTTTTATTATTTTATATTTTATTCATTTATGATTAACAACAAGTTGAAACTCAATTTGTGAATCAATTTAACAAATGTAATTGCTAATTAATAACTAACTATCCTAACATAAGTATCTAGTCCCACTTTCTATGCACATCCTAAACATACATAATGTTGCTGGGTTACCAAATGTTAAGTGTTGCTGGGATTACCAAGCACCATACACATGCTCGAAGCAATTGTACTTATGTGCTTAATTAACTACTATTTAATCTAGCTAGTTTAATTTAGCTTAATTAGTTAAAATCATTAAATGAAATTACACAAAACATTAAATGCATGAATAACATATTTAAGCTAGCTAAGGTGCTACAAGGTTTGATCAGAAAGCTCATCTTTATTGCCACACACACCATCGTGCTCAAGTACAACAATGCTCGAATAAAGATCCATACACTCAATGACTCCTACTATGGGCACATTGGAAAATATTCTAACTCTGGAGAAAAGAAACTATAAGAGCTCTACTATGCTATGACAAAACTTATGTCCAAACCATGTGTCCAAGTGCTATGTTTATAGGCTGGCACACATCTTGCGATATTGGATATTTGACATCACTTCTTAGGACCCAATATCAAGTATCCAATATCAAAGCTAGATAAAATATGATCCATCACTATCGTTGGATTTCTACCTATGTCACAAAGATGATCATGCCTCTTATGATCCTCCTCAAATAGTTTCTTATGTTATATATGATTATCTTTAAGTAAATGTTCTAAAAGCTCAAAGGGCTTCATTGGTAACCTAGCGTACTTAGTCCAATCTTTCTATCCAAAGTTTAGTCTTGGTTGATTTGGGGCATAGAAGGTAGATGGTTGTAATGTGTTAGAAGATGTGTTACATGGTAGTGATCTCTATCTTTTTACTTGCTTTGTATCCTTGGATACTGTAGCCATAGTTGTTTGTTCTTACATAGTTTTCTCCTTATCCCTCCTTATGTGTTGGTTTTTATAGCCCACAAAGGCCAAATCATTACTAGCCTCAGCCGCTTCCTTAATGTTTTTGATTTGTGAAAAGGCTTGGCTTAGTGATCATGGCCCTAAGTAATATAATTTGGACTCGATAAAGTCATTAACCACCCTCTTGAATATGACCAAAAGATGTGTCTCAACAATGGGTTCAAGAATCTCATTAAGGAAAGCATTCCATCACTATATGAACTTTTGTACAAGTTTAAGAGGCCCTTATTTAACTTTCATTAGTTGGTTACGTGTTGTATCGAGTTCAAGTTATATATGAAATGGTAAAAAACCTATGAGATTAAGTCCTATAGGGAGGCAATGGAACCTCTAGGTAATGCATGGCATTAATCCAAGGCCTAGGCCTACAACAACAAGAACTTGGAATGAAAAGTGATAAGGTGAGAGTTAGGATCACCTTTTCCATTGTATTTAGTAAACTAGGTGATCAAGCATCTAGTGGACAACGTCGACTGGGCTACATCAATGAAGCCTCATCAACACAACTGTGTCAACGTGACCCCATCGACGCATCTATCCATGCGTTGACATGGCCTCATCAATGCAAAGTTCATTTTCTGCTATAAATATGCATGCACCCGCCACATTTAGGCATCTTATGTTCAATTTGTAGCAAAGCTCTTGCAATCTATTTCTGTAGGAGTTAGACTATTTTCCCAAGTGCATGCCTACAATGTGATGCTTATAATTGTACGGAACCTTTATTTGAGTCTGACATACTTGGACACGCACATGATTGGCAATAAAGATCGAGATTACTCCATCGTTATAGCATTCACTTAGTTTTAATTGTTTAATTGTTATTGTTAATTTTTTTTGTTATTTATTGTTTCCTTAGTTAATATTTATTTACCATCATTTACTATTCTTGTTGTTAAATGTAAAATGAGTATGACTTAATCACGAACATTGAAGTGTAACTACTTGGTAACCCAATAGTGTATCTAGGATCACTCAAGTAATATACATTTGGTAAGCCCAGAAGTAGTACATGAGGTCGAAGATGTGTACAAATGATTAAGGACNATACATTTGGTAAGCCCAGAAGTAGTACATGAGGTCGAAGATGTGTACAAATGATTAAGGAAATATGCTCATCGTACTTAGGCTAGCTTAGATTCTCTTCTCCCACTCCCTCTTAGCTAAAACAAAGTTATTTTCCATTGCCTCTAAGAGTAGCACTAGTTTAGGCCCACATCATACACCTTACTCTAGACTAAACCATGTGTGACAAAGTAAATACTAGTCTAGGTGGGAAGACACNTTAGGCCCACATCATACACCTTACTCTAGACTAAACCATGTGTGACAAAGTAAATACTAGTCTAGGTGGGAAGACAATGAATTGTAATCAACGTGTAATGATCTAGATACCACAACTAGCCTATCCACAGAGTTCAACCAAATCATGCGTGAATGCTCGTATTCGTATGGTTGAGTGTAGGGGTACCTCACCACTCATCATTGGCACCATTGCCAGGGACGGTGCTAGTTATTTAGATTAGTTGTATCATACAAGATTGTTGTAACAAAGTATTCATGATATATCTTTTAGAAAGAAGTACTTGCAAACAAGTCACACACAAGTTCACAACAATGTCTCTCTCACAAGACTATGACAATGCAACAATTAGTGAGGTAATTCATTGGAGAACCAACAAAATATATGATGATGAAGACAAAGTTAGAAGTACTCAATCCTATGCAGGGGTCTCCTATGATCATGTGCACCCTAACAATACTCACGGACTCTTGTCATCCAACTCTAGCACCTCTAGTAAGGATGGGACATCACATAGAATGAGGGGGCCCATAAGGCCTAGGACTTTCTTAGTAGTTAACAAGAATCTATCTAGGGATGACTGGGAGACTTACCAAAGTCATGACGAGTCTTCAAATTCTTTCTCTTCCTCTACCCCTTCAACATCATGTCATGACATGGATGACTGATGAAGCGCTATGCAGTCGATGCGTCGACTAGGTTGCATATACGGGGCCTCGTATATGCGGCCGCGTCAATGCATCCCTTCATGCGTCAACGTGGCCCCGTTTATGCAAAGCCTTTTTTAGCCTATAAATAAGTGGCCCTCCACCACACCTAGGTACCTTTTTGTCAACTGTAGCAAAGCTCTTGCATTTTGTTTTCGTACAAGTTAGAATATTTTCCCAATGCATGCCTGCAGTGTGATGCTTGTAATTGTATGGAACCTTTATTCGAGTGTGACGTACTTGGATGCACACATGATCAAAAATAAAGATCGAGATTACTTCATCATTGCAGCATTCACTTAGTTTTAATTGTTAAATTTTTATTGTTATTTATTATTGTTATTTATTGTTTTCTTAGTTAATATTTCTTTATCATCATTTACTATTCCTGTTGTTAAATGCGAAATGAATACGACTTAATCATAGGCATTTAAGTGTGACTACTTGGTAACCCAGCAACGTACCTAGGATCTACACTTGGTAATCCTAGTAGTAGTCATTCACGAGGTCCAAGATGTATACGGATGATTAAGGAACGGATGCTCATCGCACTTAGGCTAGCTTAGAATTCATTTCCTATTGCTCATTAGTTTAATCAAGATTATGTTCCATTGTCTCTAGGAGTAGCACTAGTTTAGGATCACATCATACACCTCACTCTGGACTAAACCATACATGACAAAGCAAATACTAGTCCAGGTGGAAAGACAGCGAACTGTGATCAACGTGTAACTATCTAGATACCACAACTAGCCTGTCCACAAAGTTCAACCGGATCATGCGTGAATGCTCGTATTCGTATGGTTGAGTGTAGGGGTACCTCGCCGCTCATCAATGACCATCTTTCAAGGGGTCGATGTATGGATGACCATCTTTCAAGGGGTCGGTATAGAAATAAAAATTGAACCCACGAGCAAAGTCAGAAATGCCAACATGAATGAAGACAACATCATCCCAACTCACAAATTCATAACCTACCTAGTGACGATGAACCCCTTCTAGCCACTAAGAGCTTAATGCATATACAAGAGGTTGTTCGAATATCCCGCAAGTATCGCAAGGAAAGCCGTCTACCCATGCTTGATTTAAATAACTTTCCCAAGTTTTTAGGAGGCTATGATTTAGATCTACAACATCATTTACAAGCCTTCTATGATGCTTGTGTATGAAACAATATTGATAATGGGTGGAAAAAATTAAGATCTTTCCTATGACACTCGTTGGCCAAGCAAAAGTATGGTATAGGTTATTAAAACCAAAATCAATTCGACGTTGGCCAACAATGGTAGAACTCTTCAATGAAAGATATCAAACCTATGCAAAAGTATCAGCCTTGAGAAGACAAATCCAAGAATGGAAACAGGAGTAGCATGAACCCTTGGACATGGCCTTAGAAAGATAATATTCATTGTTAAACAATTGCCCAGACCATGGATTCTCTGAGGAATGGCTAATGTACCACATCATGGATGGGCTCTGTAATGAAACAAGGGAAACCCTAGGGATGTATGCTTGAGGTCAACTATACGAACTACGAACCCACCAATTCCAAGAGCTTATTAAGTGGGTAGCAAAAGAAGAAGGAGAAATGGCTAAATGGGAGAATGTTGAAAGCTCTCAATAGGACCAAAATCTTAAAATAGCAAAGGGCCATGATCATGAAGAGGAGAAATCAACTCACCTCAAGGAGGTGGAATCATATTTGCTACAATCACTAGATGAAATTGAGGCAAAGATCAATGATATGATGAAATAGGTATAGGAAAAATGTAGAGAATATGCCAACATTATTAGAGGTGAAACCATGCCAACCCAAGAAACAAGACAAGACACCACATGACAATCAAAAATAAGGGTTGAAGAAAATAAGGATAAGAGCTCAACTACAAATCACCCGTATTAATGTGACGTTTGCCTATATGATCATCCCAAAGGCCAATGCCCAATCTTGTCACATTTACATGTGCATTGGGAAGGAATGTTACATCTAGATTTTGTATATAAATACCAGGTTCAACCACAGTGGAAAAAAGCCCAATCATGGGGGAGGCCATCGTCAAACTGGTCACACCCTTCATACCATCCGAACCTAAGTGCTTATTATGTTCAGCATCTTGTTTCCCTGACTAGGTCAACATCCTCTATTTCACCACATCATTATCATTCTCCTGAGTACTATCAACCCATGTCCTCTCCAACAAGATCACCACCTCATATTTCTTATACATCTCCTCACCCTCAATATTCTCATCATTCACTCCTTCTACATCACCACCAGTTGTGCTAGAAGGTTTTTGCACCATAGCATCAACCTACAAACGTTACTTGTGCTGCTACTATCAATAGTAGTGGGAACCCTCCACAATTTCCAAAGCATCCTTTCTTTGGGCAAGATCATAAAAAATAGATAGCACAATTCCAAAATCACTGCATCCTCCAACTCAGCACAATTTCAACGCTATGATGCATCTACCTCCTCTAACTCAACACCTCCTGTTACTCTATCTGGGCCACCAATCAACACTCCAACAACCATGCAACCTAATGAATATAGCCACGTGGGGAGACATATCGATCCTTTGATACCATCTTATGATCATGGGTGTCGTAGTGGATCAACTCCTTATCACATGACCACATTTTATAATTTGCCCCACTATGCCAACTTTAATCAAGTGTGTGAACCCCAAGTTGGGTGCATTCTAGCCACCACATCAAAAGACACCCCATGGTTTGGATATGACCATACTCCAATATTTCCCACATGCATGGATCCACATTTTCTATTTATTAATTCTAACTATGCTCAAAAGTTTAGTTATGGGGGATATCCTCCATTCTAACAAGCAGAATTAGTAAATGATTTTCCTTTTCTTTGATTTTATAATTTTTTGTTTTCCAATTTTTTCATTTCCAATTTATTGTTTTATCTTTTTGAGGGTAATCTCATTGGTAAATAAAATACTCATGTGACTTATTGGTTGATTTGTTGTTCTATGCTATCAAGTCTTAGGTGACTAATTATTTAGACAGTGAGCCCACAACATCCACCCACCCATTTTATTAATAAGAGGTTCTACTCTAGGTATGATGATATTCTTGTCATCATGAAAACTTAAAAGTAATTTTGTGCTCATTATGCCCAAAGGGAAGAATGATGGACTAAGAAGGAATAACTAGGATGTGACATCAAGGGGACTTGTGGATTTTCTTTGGTAACATCTATAGGTGCTATCATGTAGCTTGGTTGTACTAAGATCCTTGTAGATCTAACGACAATGGGAATAAGAGTAATAAAGGCACTTAATAAAGAAACTCAATGCTATTCTAGGGGGTTCCACTAGAAATGCATGCACCCATGCCTAAAGGTAGGCAGCTTCTCTGGATTATGGATCACACAAAAAAAAAGTGTGCCAAAGTGGCTAGACAAAAATGAATGTGCCACAAAGGAATTCCAAATCACTCCTCCCTTGAACAAAATGCCAATTGATCGTATGCCTTACTATCATGATGCTCTTTGGTTGTCCATTATTGGATGAAATAATGCAATGTCACTAATCGGATGAATGAACTTGGTCTTGATTTTGGAGAAATAGGCTAATAACACATTAATCATGCCCTACACTTAGGATTCATTGTTCCTAGGGTAAGTTACCTCACGTCCCAATCTCTACAATCCCTTCTACGATTCATCTCATCTCACAATCCAAATACTTATAAATTGTTTCTTGTGTGGCATAGAATTCATACCTCATCACAATGGTATTAACATGTGTGTGTTTTTTGGCATAGGTGCAAATTGCATTTAACCCTTTTACTGCCTATAGACTTTTTAAGGTGTGGTTATGCAACAGCGTTATAGGTTGGAACCTTCTTTAGGGAGGATCCACTTGCATGACTTTTGTAATTTGTACTTGTTGCACACCAACACATCATTTTATAACCTCCGAGTACTTCATTGTCAAATCTATTCTTTCCTTTGTCATCATTTTATCAAACATTCCTCAAAACCATTACATGTCCTTTTATGTGTCACCTAAACAAATTAGGTCCAACATTAAAATTTTAGGATAATTTCCTTGAAAATTTTCTAACTCTAAAATCACACTAAGCAAAGAATTCAACATTTATTAAAGGTAATGAGTAAGGTATGAGATAATTGAACTTCTTTAAATAACCTTACTGATAATTGATCTTTGTGTGATTATAGATTGGAGGACAACAAGGAGGACCTTCTCAAGGTGCAACTGAACATCTAGGAGGAGGCAGAGGCTAGGGGCCTCATGCAAAACATGCAGAGTAGGAGGCAAAATCATTCAGCATCCATCAGGAAACTCCCATCACTACACAATCTAGCAAAGCAAACGGTGGAAAGGTGAATAGGAACAACGGCTATTTGTGACATGGTATGTCAAGGCCAATCAAGTGTTCCCGTAGCTTCCATGTCCATGGGAAGTGTTGCCTCCATCAAACATTGGAACATCAACATGGACGGCCCATGATCCTTGGACAGAAGAGGAAAAACATCAAGCACTTCTTCAACAATGTCAATCTTACAAGCCTTGAGCACAGGATGAAGGAAAGACACCCATGGAGGAGCGACCACCACCAAGAACCACATGAGTTCCAATAATTTTTCATTCTACACTCTCTGTCTATGTCCCAATTTTCTTTTGTTTAATTCCACACTGTAGCATGAGTAAATTCCTAGTAGTTAATAATCCCATACCTATCCACTGTGTACTTAATTGCACTTGTTCTCATTTTGTTTGACTCAAGGACGAGTTGCTATTCAGTCGTGGGAGTATGATGAAGCATCCAGTGGATAGCGTCGACTAGGCCGTGTCGATGAAGCCATGTCAATGCGATTACGTCAACGTGACCTCGTCGACGCATCTATCCACGCATTGACATGGCCTCATCAATGCAGAGTTCATTTTCCACTATAAATATCCATGCACACACCAAATTTAGGCATCTTATGTTCAAGTTGTAGCAAAGCTCTTGCAGTCTGTTTCTATAGGAGTTAGACTATTTTCCCAAGTGCATGCCCGTAGTGTGATACTTGTAATTGTATGGAACCTTTATTCGAGTGTGATGTACTTGGACACACACATGATTAGCAATAAAGATCAAGATTACTCCATCATTGCAACATTCACTTAGTTTTAATTATTTAATTGTTATTGTTAATTTTTGTTGTTATTTATTGTTTCCTCAGTTAATATTTCTTTACCATCATTTACTATTCCTATTGTTAAATGCAAAATGAGTACGACTTAATCAAGAACATTGAAGTGTAACTACTTGGTAACCTAGTAGCGTATCTAGGAGCACTCAAGTAATATACACTTGGTAAGCCTAGAAGTAGTACACGAGGTCGAAGATGTGTACGTATGATTAAGGACATATGCTCATTGCACTTAGGCTAGCTTAGATTCTCTTCTCCCACTCCCTCTTAGCGAAAACAAAGTTATTTTCCATTGCCTCTAGGAGTAACACTAGTTTAGGCCCACATCATACACCTCACTCTAGACTAAACCATATGTGACAAAGCAAATACTAGTCTAGGTGGGAAGATAGCAAACTGCGATCAACATGTAACAATCTAGATACCATAACTAGCCCATCCATAGAGTTCAACTGGATTGTGCGTGAATGCTCGTATTTGTATGGTTGAGTGTAGGGGTACCTCTCCACTCCTTCACTAAGGGATGGGAATACCCATGGGAAGAGTTATTTGAGGGACAATAGGACTAATGGGATCATCTTGGTAGAAGTCCATGATATTAACTATCTGGGTGGTTGAGGCTTTCAGCTTTCACAGCTCTTCCATGAGGTCTTAGATCATCTGGAATGCCTAGACTAGATCTCAGTGCATTCTTGTGGGTTTTTGTATTTGTACAAATGGTTTTGGTGGAAGTTGAGAGATCTAAGACCTTGCAATGAACATTGGTATCAAGAAAAGGGGCTAGGTGATCATTGTGATGGGAGGATTAAATAAGGAGAATGAAGCTAGCTTTGGAACTTGGGGGATGAATGGAATAAAGGGAGTGTAAAAGGATTGTGAAATTTGGGATTCTGATGAGGGTCCCGCTAGTATAACCAAGGAGGGTGACGTTGTAGATACCACTAGGGTTGGGTGAACCGAGTGAGGTTGTATGGTGAAGGGCATCAATGAGAACAATGACGCAAAGTGAGTCACAGGTTGAGATTGGTATGCAGCAATGACAAGTGCTAGTTCAAAGATGGTGGGATATTTATGTTGGTATTCTTGATGTCTAAAATACCTAGTTGTTGACCTAACTTACATGGAATGATGTTTATACTTTCCCCTAGGTCTAGTAGTACATTCTAGAGGTATCTATCCTTGATGGTAATGGGGATGGTTGGAGTTCTAAGGTCCTTGTATTTTGGTAGCAGCCTCTTTTGAATAAGATTTTTTGTATGATTTTCTAAGGATACTTGTTGTGGGATCTTCATCTTTTTTTTTTGATGCCTAAAGTTTTAAGATACTTAGCATAAAGAGGAGTATCTTGTATTGCTTGATATAAAGGAATGATGAGATGTATATCTTTAAAAATTCTTTCTAGATTATCACCTTGATGTAGTTTCTTACCCAACCTATTAGGGTATGGTATTGGTATATCCCTTGTCTTCTTTGATGAAAATTTAGGAGGTACTTATGATAATGATACAGAAGAGGAGGAGGATGATGATGTCAAAGGCATGTTTGCTCTATCTATTTGATCATCGTCATTATGTTTATTATGTTCATCATCTTCCTTTTGTGTCTTTGGATAACTAATGATTTGTGATGGTTAAGTGAATGTTACCTTCTTTTTAGGATGCAAAGATTCCCTTGTTTTTTTACCACTTCATGTGGTTACTTACTTGTTCTTTACCTTTCCTTTGTGAAATTATATTAGTCTCAAGCTAAGATGATAGTTTTCTTTTTTTCTAAATCCTGAAATATACACATGATCTTCTCTTATAGTTTATGTCACTCTCCTTCTATGTTATTCATCCTTCTTTCTACTCAATCATAAAGAGAGATATTTCTAGTTTGAATATAGTTTTTAAATGCATTAAATCCAAAGTTTCTAGAAGTAAAAGTTCCTTGGTCATTGATTCCCCTTCCTTTTTTCGAGTGTCAAGTATTTTAAAACATTTTTAAAAATTCTTGGATGTATTCATCATAGAAAGGTAGTGCATGGTAGTTATCCAAGATGTGTTGTTGATTATTACATAGATCATAATAGACTTGGTCTTGTGCCAACTTGGCACTGTTCATAAAAAATTTTATTAATTCATCTACCTTCTTATTTAATATCCTATTTACTTTAGATACTCCACAAGTTACATATGCTTAGTCCATCATTTACTTTGATCTACTAAGGAATCCGAGATTTACCATCCTACTTCAAGTGTGATTTTTAAAATGTTTTCTCCATAAGAAAAATCTACATTTTGTCTACAATAAGATAATAGTCCTATAAAAATCTGGATGAGTTGATGGGGTAGAAATCAATGGTTTGAATTCGTTAAACACAAAGCTTTAAATTTATTAAATCCCTATTCATAATTTTTTTCTTACTTTTTAAAAAACTCATCAATTGCTTTGTTAAGGAATATAGCTTATCCTCAAATAAGAACCATTATAAAAATGAATTTTTAAATTCTTCTCATGAATTTATAATAATTCTAAGTGTTTTTAACCAAAAATATGCCTTATCTATCAAGGTTGATTGTACTATAACCATCTGTGTGCAATCCTCACCATGTGGTTCCTACGTAGCAATTGTTGTTTAAAAATTCCTCAAGTGAGTAACTAGGTCCTCATCATTCATTTCTCTAAGGATGGGTAACAGGTGAATATTTTTCACTTCAACATATCTACTAGGGGAATAAATTAAAGGTTCTTATAGAATGTTGATTATTCTATGATTTAATAATTCACCTATAGTTTCACCTAGTGTTGGAGGAAATTGATTTTCTTGGTAATGAAGAAAGGATTGTATTTGATTGGATGTAAAGGATCATGTGCTAGATGTTGAGGATCTAAATGTTTTATAAGTATTCAAGGGAATTTCTACACCTAGACCACTTGCCCATATTTGAATTAAATGACTAAATCTAACCCCCATTATAAAATTTGAAAATAATATTATTCCAAATTACGAACATGTGGGCCACTCATATGGGTAAATAAAACTTGTATCCTATTGGATTAATATGATATTTAATAAAAAACCTTCAGACACTTGGCTTTGCCCATCATCTAATCTTATGTCAGATGCCACAAAGTGGGATTTCATTGATTCAAAGAGAGGATTACCATATGGCACTAAATTACTTCACTCTAAATTTGTGGATTCTTCTTCTTTTTATTCTTGAAAATTTTGTGATATATTGATTGGAAACTTGATTTTAAATTTTTATTTAGAACTTAGAGTTGCTTGTAGTTTCTTAAGTTTATGTTCCTCTAGAGTAGGGGAGTTTAGAGGGGCTTTTTCCTCATAATTCTTTAAATCTCCATCTCTCAAAGAAATGTAATTGTCTACAATGTCCCTCTTATGCCTACTACTAATTATTTGTCTTGGTTGAATTTTCGTAGCTTTTGCTGTTACTTTGAATTATGTATATTTAATTCTAAACATTCACTATTTAATCAACATAAAAGAGATATAAAAGATAAATAGTAAACTAAACAATAAATTTAAAGCCCACATCCCAAGTTTATATAAATAGAAAACAAAAGAGAACTAGAGATTTTAACAATTATTATACATGTTTCTAATCGATTATATTTTTTTTTTCCCAAAATCATGTAAAGAAATATTTCAAATGTAATAAAGTAATTGAAATACCAAGCCTTAGATTTTAATAGATTCTAAAGAAAATGATTTTTTTCCCATCTTTTTCAACGATAACATCTATTGTAAGGTTTATGATAATTACCTGGATCTTCGAGATTCCACTTGATGATGTTTCTTCTATTAGAAACTTGAAAACATAAATCTCTAATCTAAATTATAAATCTTAAATTTGAAAAAAAAAATTACTATTACATGTTTATATTTAAACTTGAAGATCTAAAACTTTCAAATTAATCTTTCTAACTCTAAATTTTAAAATTTAAGATTTCAGATTTGAAATTTTAAATCCAAAATTTTCAAATTTTAGTTTTTAAATCTAAATTTTAAAATATGATTTATAAAATCTAAAAATTAAGGATGTAAATCTAAAATTTTTAGATCTAATTTTTCATATTTGATTTCTCAAATATAAATTTTTACATATGATTTTTTAGAGAAAAAATATAAAAATTACAGAATGAAATTAAACTTTAAAATTGAATAAAAAGAAATAAAAATCTACTCTACTAATCTTCAAAAAAATATAAATAAAACATATTTTAAAAATCAAACTACTCTAGTAAATAAAAGCTAAGAAAAAGAAAAAAGAAAATCATGCAAGAGTGTAAACCATTATTCCGAGTAATTAAATACTGCTTACCTCCCCAATAGTAGTGTCAAAATGATAAGCTCTTCTACAACTAGATAAGTTAATTCACTAGTTTATCACCTCACCTATAACTCACCCATATGTCATACTCGTGGAGATAAGCCTAGATGATGCAAATACCAAGAAGTAATGGTGAAATCAAGAGTTTATTACTTCTTCCCTTAATAAACCAAATTCTTCCTTAATCAATATCTATCACCTATTAATTGCTAGTATATCCACAAAACATTCTTGCTTTCTAACTTAAAGGAAAAAATTATAAAGGACTCCAACTTATCTTTCATTAATGATAAAAAGATATTTGTACACCTTAACTCACTCTAGTACTGAGAAAGAATTTCCAACTCCACTCATACAAATGAAATAATAACAATAATATAAAAATTATAAGAGAAATGGAAGAAATCAGCAATTACCTTAAGGGAATAAATAATCAAGTAACAGAGAAGCATAGAGCTCAAACTACCCTCCTCAAGTGTTAGGAAAAATAAGGCCCAATACCTTAATTTATACAAATTTTGGATCCATTTAGCAAAAACACAAGGGATAACAATGGGCCTAAAAATTCATCATGTACTAGATAATGTGGCTCAAAAGTATTCACCTATAGAATAAATGGCTCCAAAGTCTTCACCTACTAGGTAGGCGATTCCAAAGTCATCATTTCTTCCCTTATGTTAGTTTTGATAGGTACTATTATTCATAGGCAGCTTTGACCAACCATAACTTTCACATCTAAAATCCATTTTATGTAATAACAAATTAAAATCAATTAATTCAAATGTTCTAAACATGCCGATGTAGTTAGATTTTTTACCTGAGATCATTTAATCCCTACTTTTGGGCCTAAAATAAGATATACAAAACTATTATTAATGAGTTATAACATAATATAAATGATAACAATCAATTAAAATATACTTGCTACTAATCTAATATCAAGTGAAATAAACATTATTTATTAAGAAATATTACTACTTCAAGTGCTCATCAATACTTCATGTTATTAATAGACACATAGCATATATCGAAGAGGCATAATCATTTTACAATAACTATAAAAATGGAGGATTTTCAACCTAAAATTCAAAAGGTTTGGAATCTAAATTTTAATCTTATAAAAATTCTAATTACAATTATTCTCAAAATAATGCAATGAAAAATGTAAAATACCTACAATTTTATAAAATACTTAAAAGTCATTAAAAACTATAAAATCATATAAAAATCCAATTTAAATTACAAAGATGGAATTTATTAAACAAAGATAAATTAGTTTGTTACCAATGATAAAAAAAAGATTCTAAATGTTTTTGGCATTTATGTCAATGCAAGATCAAAATAAACTATGCTTTTTCTCTTAAAGATATTAAAAAATTTTACCAAGCTTTGTTGTGACATCTCATTCTTGGATGTCATGGAAAACGTCAAATATACATTATATTAGGCATTATACATTAGAAGATAATATGGAAATTGTTAAATATGCTTAACATTTGATATTATGCTTAAAGAAAATAATAGGGAAAATGCAGAAGGAAAAAGAATGAAATGCTTTATTAAGGTGAAATTATATATTTGGGTTATGCTCTAAGTGTTCCTTGGGATTATCTTCCTTCGACATATATCCCTTAGAGGATAGCCAAAACTGCGACTACAATTAGGCTTAAAACTGGTTAAAAGGAATGGTTAGTCCTCTTCCTATTCCATTTCACCCAGTACCTATTACTCACCTTTACTAGCTTTACAACTCCATGTTGATACAACCTCTAATGCCTAGGTATAAATACCTTATGTCAAACTCATAAAGGTCACCTCAAGAGACATGTCCATTATTATAATATGTCTTTTTTAAATCTTAATTACAACTTGCTTTTTCAAGTATTATTAGAATAATTATGATACATTTTATGAAGAGACACTATCTTTGTAATGTAGTGGCATCATTCAGAAATGGGGATGTGACAATCTACCTCCTTAGCTTTTGTTCATCCTCAAACAAGTTCACTTTCATGATCTTTCTCTAGCTCTAGTGTTGCTTTCATGCTTTAATTCTCCAAGATTTTGATTACTCCTTTTGACATTAGGTTAAATATCCTAATGTTCTACTGCTTAATCTACAAAAAAAATATAATGGAGAAGGATATATGGGAATTTAAATATTATTTTATTAATACTTACCTCATTCTCTAAGATAATGATAAAAGATAAATTAAAGATATACCAACCACTAATCATTGCTCCTAACTAGGTTCACATAAAGTGTAACTCATATTTAGTTACCCAAGTGAAGGTAGGAAAAATCCTTATTCCCAACTATTATTATCTTATATATTTTACCTACCTAATTAGAATATAAATTAATCAATGAATAAAATAGAAAGATTATGAAGAAAAGTAAGATTAAGATACTCCTTGATCTTGATCAATCTTGAGATTTAATAAAACTAATCATAATTTTTCCATAAGGCATATGTGGTCAAATGGCCTTCTTCAAGATGGTAGGGGTTGATCTTGCCTGTTCACTTCTTTCTTAGAAATTAACTCCAACAACTTCATGACTTGGAAGAATTGGGCATCATACTAGATGTAGTATAGGATCTTGATGAAAAAGGATGTTGATCTATCTTTATTAATCATGTTAGTGGAATTGGTGAACTATGGTTCTTGATGAATTCTATCCATCAACCTTACTTATTCTTGAATTCTAGGATTTAACTTATAAAAGATTTAAAGTAAGCAAAATACGCACTAGTCAAAAGTCTTGCATGGTGGATTGATGGGAACATATTCTTCAAATTAAACTCCTCTTCCAAGGATTCTTTTACATATTCAAATTTTTAGAATTGATAAAAACCACTTCTAAATTCCACATTAAGATCTCCACATAGGATGAATGACACTAGATTGATATTAGTATGGATTAGGAAATAACTTATTCTTCAAACATTCTTCTATTTGGTTAATCAAGTCTACCACTTAATGAAGTCTAATATCTAAACATTTTTATTTAAAAATTGAATATATGTTAACCATGCACACACATCTCTTTGATATTAAATTTCAAATATCAATTCCAAGGCTATGTGGCTTGTCCAAAATCTTAATCGTTCTTCCTTATCATGATTTGAAATTTTGGAATTTCAAGAATCATATCTTGTTCATTCTTGTAGTTATATGGTTATGCATGTATAGATAGTTATGTTAGTACAACACCCATGGTTTATTTTTATTCATGGATTCCTTCTTGGGTTACTTCTCTTTATGGGTATCATGCATCTTGTTAGGACAAGATTTTGATTGTCCATGGTGATTGATGTGACTACTTTGAATAGTCTAGATATTTTACCTAGTTGCAAGCTTAATTGATATACATATTCATGATTGTTTTGGTTCACCCACCTATATTACCTAGACTCTTAATGACCTTTCTACCCTCCTTAAGACACTAACTTTGGTAGTGTAACTAATGATACATTAGGGATTAGTGATCTAATAGTAGCTATCAGCATATGCTAAATGTCTAATCTTAATGTCCAAGATGGCCCAAGAGGTTAGATCTACTAGTCCCAAAAATTTAATTCTTAGGCATTATTAATCAATCTAAGTTATGGCTTCTTAAGACATGATATATGATACCACCAAATTTTCAAGTACCTAGATGATGAGTTTAACCTCACCATTAAGTTCAGGAGGTTAAAAAATATTAGAAATAACTATTTATGTGTTAGAAACATACATTGTATGTCTGAGTTATGCTAAATTTGAGTCTTTGAGAGTCTTGAGGTACCATGTTTGGGCAAGGATTAAAAACTACTTTTTGGAGCTTAATGAAGCTAATCTGACTTCATCATTGCATCTAGAAGATTGAAATCTATAGAAAATGACTCTTCATTCTCCAAGAAAGGCTTCCAAAATTAAAAGTTACTGCTTCTAAAGTCCAACACATTGGGCATGAAAAACAAGACTTTCCGAGGAATCACCTATCCTAGTACTACTCTAAAATGAGCATGCTTAATTACATAAATTAAAATTGCTACCACTCCATCAAGTTATTTTTAAAAAAAAAATTAGCCTTCTTTTAAATATTTAAATTTCCTTTTTTCATGTTGATGTTTTTTAAAATTTTGATCAATTGATAGAAACTTTTCCTATAATTGACAAGTAGGTTTTTCTAGCACCGATGATGTTTGTTGGTTAGTGGAGGAGGAAGGCTTTTTCAATACTAACAATTTTTGTGGACACTGTGAGTTGCCAAATTCTCAGCAAACTTTTTGGCATCAATGTAGGTAATGGTTGAGAGCATGTTACCTGGTGCAAGGGTTATGCACCTCAATAGGACCCAATCCACAACTTTTAAGCAAATCTAGCTTAGAAACAAAATAACATAATAAAATGGAGAAAATATATCTTCTATTAAGATAATTCTCAAAATACATAGAAAATACATCAAAGATGAGGAGCCAAGCTTAACTCACAACTCTTCCAAGGATCTTAGAGACCACACTTGTTTCCTCTCATTCCTCAATTGCTCACAATGGAGCCCAAGCTCAAGTCAAGATATTTATAAGAGATTCTCCTAATCTCTCTCAAGTGCTCCTCTTTGCCTCTCACTCAACTTTCTTGCATAAGCTCTCCTCCCTTAACTCTCAAAAGCTTCTCTCTAGCTCATGGTCAAGGTTATCTGGCCTTCTACATTGGCATTGTGGCCCTTGGCATTGCAGCACTTGGTACTGCGACTCTTACAATGGTGAATTACATCAATATTTATAAGCAATCGGAAGGTAAAAATATTAGAAACTGTTCCTCAACTCAACTTGAGGTTCTCCAACTATTTCCCAAGTCTTTTCACCTTCTCCCAACCATTTCCATCTTGCTTTGTCTACTTCCTAAATTGGAATGGAATTTTTGGAAGTTTTTCCATGCGTCTAAATTGTCTCTAGCTTGATGTAGACAATCCTATGAAAGCCCTGCTCATACGAGAGACGTCTTCTATTTTTGGTAGATGTCTACTCTTTAAGGGAGATGTCTTTGGGAAGACATCTCTAAAAAGACATCTATCTTTCTGGGGAGATGTCTCTTATGAAGGTACTAAAAATAAAAGTGCTCATTTTGATGTTGAGAGCCTTTGGATGCCTCCCAAAAAGTCCCCATAGACCCTAAAACTTCCTCATCAAAGTGAGCTATAAACACCTCAAAACATGTCAAAATATCCAAGAATCATCCCCAAAAAAGTTAACTCAAAAAGACACATAGTATGTAGGAGAGATCAAGGGGATCAGAAGAGGTGTCCCTACACCAATAGTGGTAGTAGTGGTGATAGCAATGGGAAAATGACATGCGAGAAGCCATAGATGGCATAATAAAAGATGAAGGAAGATGTAGTAGAGGGAGGTGGAAGATAGTGCTAGTGGGAAAATGACAATGTAAAGGAGTATAAGGGTAGTATTGGTGTGTAGAAAATTACAGCACAAAATAGCAATAATGATGTGTGGCAATAGTGGCATGAGAGGTGGTAGTGGAATGGCATTGGCAACAGCTTGTGGGATGAGCATGAGAGCAAAGGTTAGTGTTGCTACACCTAGGTTGACTGTGACACTACACAATTAGACCAATGGCCCAACCACACAAAAGAGCAACTAGCCATACCCTACAAAGGTAGGGTAAAAATTTTATTATTTCAAATTTTAATTACTAAAACTTTAAATATTATTTAATGTGTTTATTATTTTATTTCACCTTGTCCTAGTGGTTGATATGGTGGTTTGGTGAATGATGGGATATGTGTTTGGGTGGCTAAGTGAATGTTCCAAGTTCAATTCTTATCCCTAATTTTTTTGACTTTTTCCTTTAAATTAAATATTATTTAATTAATTTATTAACTATATTATTATTATTATTAACATGCATTATGAGAAAATTTAAATGGTAATATCTCCCAAATTGTAAGATGATTAGGACAAAATTTGTACCATTGGAATCGTCTCGACAAGTATTACACATTGGGTATGGTTTTAAGATCCAAAAACTAAGTTGGATTTCCAAGGTCTAAAAGGATCAAAATTGCATATTTTTCCAAACTGACATTTTTGGGATGACGTATGCATAACTTTAAGACTCTAAGATGACTTGCATTTAATTGTAAATGATATACCAACCCTTGGACAGAAATATAATAACTTTACCTTTTAATTTGGTAAGTATGATATAAGTTTGTTCTTTTGGATCATGGTTATATTCTGGCGAGATACTAAGGGGAGGGTTAGCAATGTAAGATATCACAACATTTACCAAAAATTATTAGTTTCCCTATGGATCTCATGATAATAATCCTCATTGGTTGAGTAGGATGAGACATTATTATGGCTAGTTTGATCATCCTTAAACTTACCAATACATAGGTCTTGGGTAAGATGAGTAATGCCAAGTTACAAGGATTAGGTATTTTGGGGCAATAAGTCTTGACTTTGGTCATAGTTACTAACCTTCTCGGAGGAACTTAACAATGATCTTAATTAATTAGCATTTCTAGCATCACTACAAGATGGGTAAAAGTTACCTAGAATGGTGTATTCTTGTCTTACCAATGCCTCTTGTAGTTGGTAAATCTTGATGAGATGTAATCAAATCTTCCCTAGTCAATGATATGCATGAAAGAATCTTGTTGGTTGCTGGAATCTATCTTGGAAATGATACACTTTTTTGGTTCTCCTATAGAAGTGTAGTCCTAACTCATTTGCCCATGAAAATTATTAGAAGTGTATCTTCTAGCTTACATGAATTATCATGAATATGTTGTGCATCTGATGGTAATTTGTGACTCTCCCTAGATTGTGACTCCATGGTTCATCATTAGGTTGTATTCAATCCTTAGTTTTAATTAGCCATTGGGTCATATTTTTTCTTTGATACCAAATGTGACATCTTGTTCTTGAATGTCATGGCAAACATTAAATATATATTATATTAGACATTATGCATAAGAAGATAATGTGGAAAATGTAAAATATGTTTAACATTTGACATTATGCTTAAAGAAAATAATAGAAAAAATGTAGAAGAAAAAACAATGAAATGCTTTATTAATATGGAATAATGTATTTGGATCATGCTCTAAGTATTCCTTGGGGTTATCTTCCTTTAGCATCTAGTCCTTAGAGGCTATCCAACACTACCACCATGGTTAGGCCTATAATGGACCAAAAGGTATGATCAGTCCTCTTCTTATCCTATTTCACCCAACACCTATTACTCTCCTTTACTAGCTCTACAACTTCATACTGATATGACCTCTAATGCCTAGGTATAAATACCCTGGGTCAAATCCCCAAAGGTCATCTTGACAAACATGCGTATTATTGTGGATCATATAACTTAGAAGGGGGAGATGAATAACTTCCCCAAATCAAAATAAACAACCCCAAAAATCACAACCAAATTTAACATGGTTCCCAACTTGGGTAGTTCACATTCAAAGGGTAGATCACTTATACACGTCTAGACTTTGTTTCTCTAAAAAGTTGTTTGAAGGGTACCACACCCTATAAAAGCTCTAAGCTCCACTCCAAAGTGTTTTGTTATCATGAAACCACCTGATCCTACAAAGTCCCAACAAACTTAGAAAGTGGTTTCAAGGATCCACAACATTTACAAATTGAGCTCTACTCCAAAGTGTTTTAATGCTGCACAAACACTCAATCTCGTAGGATCCTGATAAGCTCAATCATGATGCCTTCTTGCAAGAAGCACATCAACCCTAGCATGGAAAAAAAGAGAAATAAAATCACAAGGACAAAATGTAACTCACTTTACGCATCCTTGCACTTTGAAGTACAACTCAACAATCAATCAATCAAATAATTTTACAAATGAAGTACACAGGTACAATATGCAATGATTATGTTGATGGTGATAGTTCATGCAGAACACTTGCACTATTTTCAAAAGCATGAAATCTTCATATAGCCTTAGAGTTTCCAAAATTACCTCGAAATTCATGCAACAACTATTTAACAACTAGTGTAGATGTCTCTTTCGACATTGGAATGTCTTCCTAAAAAAGGCTTCAATTCTAGGGAGATGTCTCTTCTACAATTGGGACATCTCTATGGAGACACCTTCTTCCAATAGGATACATCTCCTATTTTTGGGAGATATCTTTGCTGCATGTTCTCCACTTTGGCCAAGACATATTCTGCTTCTAGGAGACATCTTGTCAACTTTTGAACTTTAATTCCTTAGGCTTCCTCTAGCTGATTAGCTTTCTCTTGATCACTAAATCATCTTCATTTTGCTTGTAGTCTACGTACTTGTCCATGCTTCCTTGAGTGCTTGTAGTCTCTACTTTGACATCTCTATGTAGATGCCATTCTTTGAGCTCTCCTTCATGCCCTACAAAAATAACACATTCCACAACATTCCATGTTCTCCATTTATAGATGACATTCTTTGAGTCCCTCTTCATGCTATGTAAAAATATCACATTCCACAACATTATATGTTCTTCATTTTCCTTAAGGTTTTGACCTACCAAAAGGTTGACAATCTCCCCCTTTTTGATGATGTTCAAAACTTATGAAAATGGGTTAGTAGTCTTCAAATTCACCAAGTCATATATTTTCAATATTTCTTATGACATTAGTTTACAGAACATAGAGAATGAATGGCAAAAACTTAAGTTGTTCCCATAGACATTAGTTAAAGAAGCAGAAAGCTAGTACCAAACATACTCCCGAGTGTCTAACTTGTGAAAGAAAATCCAAGGCTGGAAACGAGGACATGAATCCTTGGATGTTGCCATGGGCCAATACTATGCATTGTTACATCGTTGTCCTGGCCATGGTTATTTGCAAAGGAATCAACTGCACCATCTCATGGATGGGCTTAGGCATGAAACGAGAAGAACCCTTGGGACTTATGCCCAAGGGATACTATCCAATCTTAGGTCCCATCAAATTCAAAGATTATTGAAGTAAGTTGCTAAGGAAGAAGGTGAGCTACGGAAAAGAGAAACTGTAGAAGAGTATAACTGATATCCTTCCCTTCGAAAGAGGGGAGTAAAATTTTGTGAGAATGAAGAAGAGTCACCACTTGAAGAGATGGTGAATAGGAAAACTTTGCCTATCCAAAAGATGACATTAGAATTTTCAGCAAAGGTAGACCAAATGTGGGATTCCTTAGACAATAGATTTCAAACTATTCTTAAAATAGTAGAGGAGTTTAGAGAGCAAGGTAATGAGAAAAAAAAAGAGGCTGAACATGCACATAGCAAGGGTAAGGGAAAATTTTCCATCATTGAAGAGGTTGTGGATTCTAAAACAAACAATGATAGTGGATGTGAGATATGTCAATATGACCATCCTAAGGGATGTTTCTGTGTAATCTCACATCTGCAGGAGTCTGGGGTGTATGCACTCAACCCACAATTAAAAAAAAGGCAAACACCCCGAAGGTTACCTTATCCTCAAGGTAACCCAAGGTAGTTCCACCAACCCTTAACATATTATTCTAGTGGAACTCCACCATAACCGATTAAGCAATATCAACAGTGGCAACACCCACAATCATGGGGAATGCCACCACCAAGGAAACAGCATCCTTACCAGCAACCTGACCCATATGGATATTACATGCAACAACCAATCTCCCCACGTGACTCTACTGGTCACGTCACTCCTCAACCTCACTACCAAGCCCATGAGTATTATGGGACTCCCTCTTCTAGAGGTAATATTCCACAAGCATATCATCCTTCTCATCCGGTTGCATCTCTTCCACCAATAGCTCCACTACCACCTGCTCCCGCGATGTAAGGTGAAAGCCCTACCCATCCGTAGCAATGTAACACCATGAGGGTTGTTAACTCTCAACCTACTATTGGTTCCAACAACCACATGAAGAAAAGTCCTTTCTTTAGAACCAACAGTCCAACCAAGCCCTTGCAATCACAAGCAGCTAATTCCTTAGACACCTCAATATTAATCAAAACTTCGAAGCCCCCTTCAATCCAATCATCACACTCAACGCATACGGTCATGCTAACACATGTCGTCACTAATTAGATCAAAGCTGGCCACCTTCCTAAGAAATTCTCTAATCCTAAGAGTCCTTTGATATACTTAGAAATTGCTAGAAATGCTACTGCAAGGCTCTTCTGGATTCAGGTTCCAGTGTCAACTTGATTTCTCAAGAAATTTACAAGGCCTGGAACCTACCTCCATTGAGAAAGAGAAACATCCATCTAGAGCTAGCCGACCAGTCCATCACTATCCCATTGGAACTGGTGGAAGACATTATTACCACTATTTGTGGGTGGTCGTACCCAGCTGACTTCCTAGTGATTCAGGTAAAAAATGGTAAGGGGGTTTCCCAATCATAATGGGAAGAGCATGGCTAAGCACCATCGACGCATGCCTAGGAATCTGTGATCTTTCCCTAGAAATATCAAAAGAAAATACATTTGGAAAGATTAAGAAGAAGAAAGTTCCATGTATCACATATAGTGACATAATGTGTAATTGCATGTAGAGGTCATGGTTTGTGCAAAGTTTAGCATTGCCTGCATGCAATCAGTGTGCACAAGTGATTAACATACAAAGATGCTTGTATGCAGCAGCCACATGACAAGAAGACACCTAGTGGCTGACAGCTGATTAAGAAAGTAGTTCACTCATATGCATGGAACCAACTAAGGGTTTGACTTGTGTTTACATTGATAGCATAGATGCATTAGAGCAAGTCCACTGCCAACTTCCAAGTCTTAACCTTGAAAATATCAACTAGGGGAAGTTGGAAATCCCTGAGAAATTTAAGCAGGAGCCCCTCGAGCTAAAACCATTGCCCACCAATATGGAATACACATTCCTTAAAAACGAAAAATCGGTAATTATCAACATTAAGCTTGCTCCTCAATATAAAGAAGAACTGCTGAAGGTAATAAATAAATGGTCAAAAACCTTCGCTTGGTCATATCCTAAATTAACTGGAATAGATCCTAGGATATGCCAACATAGAATTTACACTGATCCCTCCATGAAGCCTCAAAAACAACCATGGAGGCAATTGAACCCTAAGCTGAAGCAAGTAGTTAAGGAAGAAATCAAACAGCTTCTCAATGCTGGGTTCATATACCCCATTGCTGATAGTGAATGGGTTAGCAACTTAGTTATTATGCCTAAAAAGGGAGGCAAATGGAGGATGTGCATAGATTTTAGGCTACTAAATATGGCAACATTCAAAGACTACTTTTCGTTTCCATTTGTAGACCAAGTCTTAGACACCATTGCAAGGCATCACTATTATAGTTTTCTGGATGGGTACAGTGGGTACAACCAAATACAAATAGCCCCAGAAGACCAAGACAAGACTACATTCACCAGTCCTTAGGGAACATTTGCATATAAACAGATGTTGTTTGGCTTGTGCAATGCCCTTGCAATGTTTCAACGATTAGTTCTAAGCATAATTCAACAATAGATAGAAAATGTTGTGGAAGTCTTCATAGACGACTTCTCCACCTACGAAGCAAACTTTGATCAAGCCTTGGACCAGTTGGAGCAAGTATTAAAATGATGTGTAGAAACCAATTTAAAGCTCAACTACTAGAAAATCCATGGAATGGTCCAAGAAGGCACCGTACTAGGGCATAAAATTTCACGAACAGGGATAGAGGTAGACCCCAAAAAGATCAAAGTTATCCAAGGAATTACCCATCAACTAGAAACTATAAAAGATATCTGGTCATTCCTTGGACATACTACCTACTACAAAAGGTTTATTGAGAACTTTTCAAAGGTTGCAAAACCATTGGTTGAACTAATGAAAAAGGACATACCTTTCAAATGGACCATGGAATGTGAATTAGCTTTCCAAACTTTAAAATAGAGGCTCGTAGAAGCACCCATTCTACAAGCCCTTGACTAATCCAAACCATTCCACATAATGATTGATGCGTCCAACTATGCTTTAGGAGCCGTACTTACATAGTTAGATGATCAAAAACATCCTTATTACATCCACTATGCAAGTAGAAGTATTGTTGGTGCACAACTTAACTACACTACAACAGAGAAATAATTAATGGTTGTAGTGTTTGCACTAGAAAAATTCAGGCACTATGTCTTGGGCTATAAGGTATTGGTACACACAGATCATAGTGCAATAAGGTTCCTAATGAATAAGCTAATGGTAAGCCCTCACATCATACAATGACTTGTAATCTTACAAGAGTTTGATCTTACGATGATTAATCGTAAAGGCATCGAGAACGTAGTTGTTGATCATTTATCTCAGTTGCGATGAGACAACAAAGAGGATAAGTATCTAATTTCTGATTATTTCCCAGATGAACTCCTCTTTGTAGGTGTAGTGAATAATCAATTAACCACAGAGACAAATTGGTATAATAGCATTCTCATCTATCTCCTTACACAACAAACACCACAAGAGTTTGATGCCAAAAAGAAACAACAGTTTTTCCACTGAGCCAAGTATTTTATGGAAATCAATGGGAAACTTTACAAAGTATGTCATGATAGCTTGGTTCGATGATGTGTTCCCAATGTAGATCAATTGCAAGTTCTCTAAGATGCTCATAAGTGTTCTTGTGGGGGTCATTACGTTGGGAGATGAACAGCTATTAAGATCTTGCTTGCAAGATATTATTGGCCTACATTGTTTCGGAACGTCCATCATTTCGTCCAATCTTGTGAGTGCTATCAACGTGATGGGGGGATGACTACTAGAATGGAGGGTCTGCAACAATGGATCCAACCTTTAGAATCCTTCGACATTTGGGGAATTGATTTTATGGGGCTGATTACACCAATGTCCAATGGAAAAGCTTACATTATTGTTGCCATTGATTACCTTACAAAATGGGTAGAAGTAGCTGCTGTTAAGGATTGTACATCATCCATAGCTGCATGATTTGTTCAACAAAAAATCATAAATAGGTTTGGTGTACCTCGTGCATTTATTTCAAACAATGGTACACACTTCACAAGTGCGACANAGTCAGTTTGTGCTCAACCCCTAAGCGTTGCATTAATTTTTGAAATGTCGCACTTGTGAAGTGTGTACCATTGTTTGAAATAAANGACATTAACAAGAACCATTATCAAGTTTAGGGGAGACTGGAGCACTAAACTGAACGATGCTCTTTGGGCATACCGATCCACATGGAAACTCCCTATAGGCTACTCTCCCTATGAGTTAGTGTACAATAAATTACCAACGCTTCCCATTCAAACTGAGCTTCGTACACTATCCACAACATGTGACCTCAACCTTGGCCTTGATTTAGCACAAAAACAACGGTTGATGATCCTTAACTTACTAGATGAGAACCGATTGGCTGCCCTATCATCTAATGAATTGCACAAGGCCTTCAATAAACAACGTCATGACCTAAGAATTAGGAAAGTTAAATATCAACCAGGAGATAAGATTCTCTACTAGAATCCCACACATGTGCCGCAACATACTAAATTTCAAACGCTGTGGGAAGGACCTTATGTCATCCATGCAACTTTTCCTTTAGGGGCCATGATGATATACAAACCTATGAGCCCAAATAAGAAACTGTTGGTCAACGTCCAACAAACCAAACCTTTCCATGAGCTTAGGTTAGCCAGTACTGATACTTCCTCTATTGGTCGACAACCTTGTTTATTTCGGATCTCCTCCTCCCAACTCAATCGTGGGGGAGATGGCCAACTATGCTAACCGTTCTAGGCCCTTAGTTCTTTTTGAATTTTTTTTTTACACATTTTTTGTTTTACACATTCTTTCAACTTTTCTTATTTTTGTTTT
>MNCI01002736.1:257553-336803 GCA_015680685.1 Gnetum montanum | reverse complement strand
TTCTCCATCTCACTCTCCTTGGGATGGTGGTCACTCTTTGTGGAAGCATTCTTGTTGCCTCAAGAGGATGGATTGGCCAAGTGTATTGATGCGAGGTCATTGAATGTGGTTGGTTTGAGTCTGGATTTGGGATGAGTTCTACTCAATTATCTTAACCATGAAATACACAAGGGGCTTTACACAACCTTGTTCTTGGGATTCTATTCCATTCTCTCCTCTCCATCTTTCTTCCCATTTTCCACCTCATTGCTAGTTTTATCATTAGTCCATTCTAGGTTGATGCATTGTATTTCTTTGGTGAATTCTTGTGGGTAAGTTTTTAACTCTTACTTCCAAATGACATTCCTAGAGCCTACAGACTCTTTGGTGTGTGGGTTTGTCAGGGCATAAAGGGCACAAGCCTTCTTTGGGGAGAACCCACTGGCATTTCTTTTTGGTGAAGTTGTTAACTTCTTTCCCTTAAACATTTCTTGCAATCAATCATTTCTTGTTTCATCCCCATCCATGACATCCATTTTATTGGCGTTACTGTTGATATTTTTCATCTTTCTTATTCCTCATGTTTTTCCATCCTATAGCTGCTAGAGGTTCACTCTTAGTTGTGGGGGCCTTGGCACAAATTTTTCATTTTTTTCCATTTTATTAATTGCCTAACCCCTACACCTTGGGTAGTTGCCAATGATAAATCTCTGAACCAATTTCTGCCATAACCACAACTCAACCAATGCACTTCATATCGAGGCAAGGTATCAACTGCATTGCGGATTATCTATCCTTGCTCATTTGTGACGGTGTTATGTGTGCAGATGGCGATCATACAAACAATGAACTGGGCATGAAGGAAGAACTCAGGATGGACCAGAACTAGAGCATTTACGAAAGGAGCAAGTTTGGTGGCATGGCTATGGATAAACAACGAAAGGCGCAATCTCGGCATTAGTGGCAACACGCTCCATCTTCTCTCTCTCTCTCTCTTTTTCTCTTCAAGTTGCCAAATAAAGGCTTGAATGTCATTTATGTACGAGTGTCCACCACAATGATCATGAACACTAATGTTGTAATATGCTTATTGATCTGTTCTTCACTGGGCACATTGAGTCTATCATCCCATTCCACCATCAGTTGTCAATTAGTTAATAATCTAATACCTTCCTAATATTTTGTAAGGAACTTGAGGATGAGTTTTCATTCAGTCGTGGGGGTATGTTGAGAGCAGTTACTCTAATTATTAGAGTAGTTTCTCCCAAGTCTATAAATACAGTGCCCATGTGCACAATTTGGAAGACGTCTTTTAGCAATCTAGTAGCGAAACTCTTATAGTTTGTTTGAAAGTTAGAATATTTTCCAAGTGTCTACATCAGGATGTCTAAGTGTGGACGGATCTTTATTCAAGCATTGATGTACTTGAGCACACCATTGTGTTGGCAATAAAAACAAGCTCTTTGATTCATCCTTGCAGCACTTGAGATTTGTTTTCTTACGCATTTCTTTTATTTTATTTTCTTATGCATTATTTTATTTTATTTTATGCACTTTACATTTATGTTATTAGCACAGTAATTCATTTTGATCAATTAAGTAAATCGTTAAATTACACAAGCACAACCACTTCAAGCATGCATGTAATGCTTGGTAACCCAGTAACAATTAGTGTTTGGTAATCCCAGCAGTGTTCTACTTGTTCAGGATGTGTATGACAAGTGGGAACAGATGCTAGTGTCAGGATTAGTTAGAACTTAGTTACTGAGTAGTTAAGTTTAATTAGTCACTTAGTTACCTATCTCCTTCCCTACTAGCGCAGGACATAAAAACATAAAAGCTATAAAAATCATATGCCTCAAGCTTACTTAATCATACAATCGTGACATATAGGTAAGCTTGGGAAGACAATGATCAACTAACCCATCCTTGTTCCACAAGGGTGCATAAGCACTTAGTCCTTGGAATACAACCGAATCGTGCGTGAAACGCTTGTATTCGTATAGTTGAGCGTAGGGGTACCTCGCGGCTCATCAATAGGGAAATTCAAAAGAATACTTGCTTGAAAGATATTGGCACGTAAATCCAACACATCCAAGACAAAAATATCTAAGTCTCAAAAATATAATATATGCATGGAAATTGAAATTAAAGGTTAAGATAAATAAAAAGGCTAGAAAGGTAGTTGAAGATCTACTAAAGAAAATTTCAAATAGCAAAAATTAGTAAACATAGCAAGAAGAAAATTATATGCTTTTAGAATATTTGTAATAATATTGAAGGGAACATAATTATATTGTTACTTGGAACTTGTAGCCTTAGCTCAATAAAAGTGTGATGTTGGTTGAAGATTCAAAATTTCATCCATGTATATAATCAACTTATAAATATATTTCATCAATGTTGTAGAACTTGTAGCCAAAGCTCATTAATATGTTTGGAAGATAAATATATTTTTGACCAAAACTAACAAAATGCTATCTTTATTTGTAGAGATTGAAAGACTAAAAAAATTTATTAAAAGATAAGTAAAAATGATACTGCTATATCAAAGTACAAATTAACCAATTCAATAAATTCGTCTTGGATAAAACATAATTTTCATTTAAGCAATGCCAACTTTCAAAGCATCACTTAAAATATTACAAATTTCAAAAAGTATATGGCATTCAAAATTTTCCAAAGTTAATAACAAATTGCAGATTTAATGAAAAAATGTGCTTTTATTAAAAATTTTGAATATCTTTGTGTCGTTGATTCATTTATTGTTACTTGTTGATAGGTGGCGTTTGGAACCACCAAGCTATGTGCAGTAAAGATGGAACTTGCAACCATTTTAATTCCATTAATTGCAATTGCAACGAACGGTCTGGGTACATGGTAGGATTTGGTCGGACTTACTGCAATGGACTGAAGTAATGCTTAGGTGATGAAGCACCAACCCAAGTTCTCCCCTTAATTTTCTCAAAACTATAAGTCAAAAGGAAGCTCTGGACCCCAAACGTTTCTAAAAATTTTCAAAAAAAAACGAAAAAGAAAAAGAGAAAGCTCTGAAGGCAAAGTAGTTGTGGGTGAGTGGTATTTAGTGACGGCTCATACATTTACGTGCTATCAGATTTCACATCAATGTAGGAGGAGGAGAAGACGATCCTTAAAGGTGACCTGGTCATCGAAGTGTTTATTAAAAAATAAAAACCTGAACATCCCAGTAAATTATGTAAATTGAAGTAAAAAAAACACTTGACTCAGATCCTAAATCGGCTCGGATTTTCCAGGATCATAGTTGAAAATCATCTTGATTGGCTGTATTACCCTCTCCCAAGTATCAAGGCTTTTGACCGTTAAATGAGGTATGGGATCGCATTGTATGAGTAGTATCCTACACGAACATGATGCAAAAGAAGGTTAAAACTAAACTGGTGCAATAGATCTATAGGTCCAGCAGATAATTAAAAGTAAAAATAGTTTGGATCACCGTTAATGATTTAATTCCAACGTCCACTGAGAACATAGCAGTCCGAGCCGCCGGCCTGAACGTACCGAATGCAAGTTTTAAGCAAGTTCCCATCCCCAAACATTTTCTGGACTGCGTTGACAATCAAAGCCAGATCTTCGGCTGCAATCATGGATTGGCATTTGTCAGTTTGGCAAAATGTCATTTCGATACCACAGGGCAGTTGCTTAATGCTTATGCATTTCTGTTAGAATAATAATGTGTGCTCCTATGGTTAACTTAGATTTTAGTTAACTGAATGCAAATTATAACGGATTACCGTGATTACTGCGCGTTCACTTCGGAGTGAAATCAGCGGTTCTTTCCTTCTGTCTCTGAATCAAGGAGCTCGTCTTTAAATTCAGCCCAATCCTATGGGAGCTGCAGCTTTGCCCGCTGGTGAGGAAGATCCCAGACTGACACAAAAATAAGCAGCTGATTATGAAAAATGGATGGGCAGCAAAGGTTCAGGATGGTGACGGCCATTTTTTGGCAAAATTGGGGACCCATGCTGTTCATGTGCTTCATTTCTTCTGCTGCTGCTGACGCCAATAATATTAATAATCCATCATCATTTTTGCTGAATAATCATAGAGCTTTGACTGCCACAGCTGTGAGCAAGATCTTCAATGTTGACAGCTATGGAGCCAAAGGAGATGGAATCACCGACAATCAAAAGGTATGTTTCTGTTCGATGTGTTCAAAATTAAAAATGAAGATGATTCGGTTAGGAATTGACCGACCCAGTAATTTGTATTGCATTGACAAGGGCAAGCACCTCATCACCATTTCTGCTACATTATTATGTTATGGATCAACCCACTAGAATTTGCTACCTTTTTTTTAAGCATGTAATTATTGCTGGTTTGGACTTTTGGAAATCTGAGCAACCCATAAACACTGTTTTGCAGTGTAGTCGATTGGCAATACTTTACAATTTGGCACCATTGCAAAGATATTACTAAGTTGTTATATCTAGATGTAGTTTACCAACCCACTAAAATGTTATTGAATGTTGCATTTTTGTTGCAGGCTTTTTTGGCAGCCTGGGATGCTGCATGCCATGATTCTGCCTCGCCTAGGGCACTGATAGTCCCTGCTGGCAAGACCTACTTTGTCTCACCAATCACGTTTACGGGTCCTTGCAATGGCAAACTATACTTTCAAGTACTGGAAAAATCGTATCTAAATAGCATAATTAGATATTATGTAGTGTACCTTATTATAAGATTCTACTTTTTCTGGTGAGCTGAATTTATAAGGAATTTCTTTTGTGGACAGATTGACGGGACCGTGATAGCACCTTCGGAAATAAGTGCTTACGGAGGTCAAGGAAAGCAGTTTTGGATCCTGTTCGAGCATCTCCAGAATTTTGTGTTGCAGGGCAGGGGCACCATCAATGGCAATGGACACCAGTGGTGGGCATGCAAGAACGCAGGGGTACTAACATCATAAAACCCATCATGAATCTGCTTTGATTGTCAATCCCGTTTAGTCCGTTTTGTTTTATCGTCTCACAGGGATTGCTTTTTTGGTTTTCTTTGTGCAGCAATGTGCTTCTGCCCCGACAGTAAGAAATTAAAACCAATCTTCTTGCGACTGAGAACAGATTTAAAATATAAAATGGGGTACTTTTAATGTTGAATTAATATGGTTTTGTTTTTGAAATTTCAGGGACTCACATTCAATAATGCTAGTTACATAAAATTGATGAACTTGAGAGTGATGAACAGCCAGCAGTTTCAGGTATTGTTGCTGGGTTCATCCAACGTTCTGGTACGTGGACTGAATGTTCAGGCGCCAGAAACAAGTCCAAACACTGATGGCATTCACATATCTCATTCAAACTATGTTAGACTGGATCGCTGCGTAGTTGGCACAGGTATAAGCTTTTGTTCTGTTTGGATTTACAAAGTAGCCAATGTTCATGTATATTGTGATCGACTCCACTAGATTTATCAATGACAATTGCAGGGGATGACTGTGTTTCCATGAATCAAATGTCCTCCAACATCAACATCACGAATCTGGTGTGTGGACCAGGACATGGGATCAGGTAAATTTGTTCACTCAGTTATTTACTTGTTGATTAATCGTGTGACTGTACCACCAGAATAGCAGCGGAAATTAGTTACATGAAAGGATAGAGAAAAGGAAGTTCAGAATTTGATAATTCTTAGTAAGAGTTTAAACTTTCAATAGTATGGGTTGAAAAAGTCAGGATTTCAAATTCAACAATGTGATTTATTTGTACTGTTTTAAGATTTAAGTTAAAACAGTAGTAAATCTGAAAAGCCGGGAATTTGGGAAGCGGTGGATTAAGTTGGTACATGCGTCATCAGCTAACAGGGCAATATATTTCTGTTTCCTCAGCATTGGAAGCCTTGGGGAAAACTACTCGGAGGATGAAGTTACAGATGTGTTTGTAGACGGTGCAAAGCTCCATGACACCACTAACGGAGTCAGAATCAAAACATGGCAGGTAAAGTTTCTAAATTTGATATCATGTACAGTGTATCTTTTCTAGTGATATCATAGGTAGCTTTTCCAGCTTAGAGCAGCAGCTACTCGAATACAGATTTCGAGTAGCTTAGGCTTTTCCTCATTTGAGACGCTTCCAAGACCTAACATTGAACCTCCCAAAGATAACCCTTTAGTCCTTTACATATATATATATATCCTGGAAACCCAATGGCCCTGTTTTAAGTTTGATAGTACCGTCCTTCAAATTTTTTAATATCCAATCAAATGGCGCAGAGATGAATATTGTTGTTGTTGGTGCAGGGAGGAAGAGGGCTTGCATCTAGAGTGGTGTTTCAGAACATTGAAGTGACAAATGTGCAGAACCCTATAATTATAGATCAGTTCTACTGTGACAAGAGGAAGATTGAAAGCTGCTACAACCACAGCACGGCTGTCCATATCAGCAACGTTTATTACAGAAACATCAGCGGAACCTCATCTACCCAAGATGCCATCTCCCTAAAATGCAGCAACTCAGCATCCTGCAGCAATGTCGTGTTTGATAATGTGAATCTCGCTTATGTCTCTGAAGATGACGACGATGTTTCTGTTGAGAAACAAAGTGCACAAACTGCGGAATCTGTCTGCAACAATGCCGACGTTTCCACCATTGGGCTCGTTGTTCCTTCCCTGTCATGTTAATGATGATCAACGTCATTTCCGAGTTCCATTGGATTTACTTTGTTTGTTACTTGTTTAATTCGCTTTATAAAACGTGTGTAAGAAGGAGAAATCCGATTTAAAATTTAAATTTGAATTTTTTACTCAAGTCTCAATAAGAGGCTGCTGAGATATTAAAGCAACATGTTATCCATATGCTTTTGGGGAACGGCTGAGACATCTATGCATCGGAGATTCACAAATCTCATAAAATTTTTACAAACTGTGCATTTATAAAGCGTAAACAGAAGCGCATACGATTCTATTGGGAAACTTTTAATTTAAATTAAATTGGGAAATTTTTAATTTAATTTAAATTGATAAAATATTTAATAGAAGTAAAATGTTAAAAAAATAAAAAATATTTAATTTAAATATTTTATTATTTTGTAATTCAAGTTCCCACGTGCAAACTTGTCCCCAGTCTTTGCATATGCTTACATACCCAAATGTGAATTGAATTGTGAATCCTTGATTCCTTGTTTCCAAGAATTAGATTCATTTGATGCATAGCTAAGCATCAGCCACAGCATCAAGGATGTAGTTAAATGCAGTCAGTGTCTTTGTTAGATCAAATCATTGAAAAGACATTAAAACGGTCAGTGTGTTTTTTTAATTAAATTATTGAAATGTGAATTCTTGATAAATACTCTTGCTTGATGCATGTACCTACATTAATTCAAGTACCTTTTGCACTTTCAACGGTAGGACTTACATAGTTGCACTTCTTGTGTTGTATATTATATCTATGAAATTTTGCGGGTAAAACTTTGTCATTTACATAATTACATCTTGCACTTCAAATTTAACCTCATTAGGACCTAGTTGTTCGTCAAATTTATATGTGAAGGTATTCAAAGTTTAATATTAGTATCCTTTAAAAGCCCCTGCCCTCCTACCTACAGATAAAGATCATGGGCTCAAGCCAGGTTGAAAATGTAGCATAAGTTAGCCCACGTATACCATTTTCATTTATAAAGTTTTCCATCATTGGTGCAGTGCTAGAAGGGGTCCCCTTTTTCTTCAGTAAATGAAAACGTTGAACAGGATGAAATTTTGCTTTCCTTGAATTAACCACAAGGGCAACTGCAATTAATACGTGGAATCTGAAAATTCCATAAAGAGCAATCAAAATGATGAGTTTCTATTTTCATCGTACCCACAATAATCAAAATGATTTGAAAGACGGAACAGCAAAGACCATCCCTCCACGATAAGAAGTACCGTCTCAACTTCAACGAACTAATCTTTAAGATACACATGCATTTTTTCAGAAACTACTGGAACACGATTCTATTAACAAGGAATGTGTACAAAATCGAACCTAGACGTACCTACAAAACAAGCCACCTAAATTTTTAAAACATGGTATTTTTTAGAAAATACTCTAACACAAGCCACGTGGCAGTGATAAACTAACTGATTTTAAAACTACGATTTTATAAAAAAAGAATGGGTACAAAATCGGGCCACAGGACATTTGCTAACACTGCACGATGTAGCAGTATATATATGGCATTCTATCACTTATTCAAAATATTTCACTTATTTTCACTTATGACATATGAGCATTCTACATCCATTCAAAGTGTAACGTTATATTCACAGCACTTAAAAGATGAAATTGTAAATGCTTTTAAAATAGCATTGCAGTGGAACACACTTTATGATAGGTCAAATTTACCTACCCTGGTATTCATTCAATTGTTGAAAGTATTCATTTTACACTCTTATGGCAACATGCTCATTTTGTGATAAAAAGTATCACATATATATCAAACGAAAGCTTCATAACACACCATATGGCAACATGCTCATTTTGTGATAAAAAGTATCACATATATATCAAATAAAAGCTTCATAACACACCATAGAATCAAAAATGTTGAGGATGGGTAGAAATAAAACAAAATACATGAAATGTATTTTTAGTGAAAAACAAGTAATGAAGAAGCAAAGATTAGAATCCAAAACAAAGAAGTTGCTCAATGTAAGCAATGCAAATAGTTAGCGTTTCTTGTTTAAAAAGATGATGAGATTAACAAGGATGGGACAAACAAAGTTAAAACTAGAGAGAAAAAAGGCAAGAAACTAGTGATGTACTTTGTAATAGAAGAATCCCTACTAAGTTAATGGGCAAGTTACATAAAAAGCTTTAGCTCAACACATGCAATGTGACTAAGAAAGATAGAATCAACTCTTTTCTTATTAGAAGTTTGAAAATAACACTCATACATGAGAAGATTAAGAGTAGTACCTATAAATGAAAAAATTAAGGAATATTATTTAAGGATCCATAGATGAAAAGATTAAGGAAAATTGTTTAATAATTTAGTCCTATGGTAAAAAGCAAATGCTTCTAGCAAAAAAGGTTACTTTATTAAAGTGAAGGAAAACTAACTAAAATGTAGTTGGTTTGTAGGAAGAAGAAATTCAAAAATTAAGGCAAGTTGTACAAGTACAAGTAATAGCCCTACACCCAACTTCTATTTGTCTAGATGTAATCACATATCCTGTCAGATGTAATCCCATATGGCTTACCCCACTTATATTTGTCCAGATGTAATTCTATATCCCATATGGGTGACCTCACTTTTATTTGTTTGGATGTAATTTTGTATCCCATGTACCTTACCCCTCTTTTATTTGTCTAGATGTAATTCCATATGGGTGAGCTTGCTTCTATTTGTTTGGATGTAATTTTATTTGTCTAGATGTAATTATGTATCCCGTATAGCTAACCCCACTTTTACTTGTCTGGATGTAATTCTGTATCTTGTATGTCTGATTCTGCTTCTATTTGTCTGGATGTAATTCTATATCTCGACCCTGCTTCTATTTGTTTGGATGTAATTCTATATGGTTGACCAACAATTACGAATGATTCTTGCTTCATGCAGGCAAGAGATATTGATGCTTATTTATTCAGCTCTTCATAAAAGACAAGGACATACTTTAATTACGATTAAGATGAACATAAGGATGATGATATACATCCTTAAAACAAATATAGCCTTATTTTTAAATCATGTACAATTGCCATGAGCTACCAAATTAACCAGATATACAAGTGAGATACTAGTGCAAATGCATATTAACAAAAATGCTTTTCCATACTATGCCCATATAGTTTTGAGGTCCAAATGTAACAGCATATGCACCCTCATTTTAAAATCATATGTGAGAGGCTAAGAGGCATAAGCTATCAATTTAACTAATGATATGGAAGTGATATACCATACTCGTAGAATAGATCAAGAATAGCTTATCACATGTTGCAGAAAAATAAAATTAAGAAAAAAAAAACGAACATGATAGGCAAATAGAAATCAAAACAACACACACAGAATTTTCAGTGAAACCCTAATGAAAACCATAGGAAAAAATAGAGAGTTAATTCATTAGATCAAGAGAGTGTACTACATGGAGTGATTCCCTCAAAGGAGAATGCAAAGGGTGTCTACCTAAAAGGAAGAGAAAATGACGTCTCTTCAACTTCTGTAGCGACCAACCTTTCAACTTCTATAACAGCCAACTCTTTAACCTTTATAATGATCGAATCTTAACTTCCATCATGGCTGACCTTCAACTTCTTTTATAATGGTCAACCATTCAACTTCTGTCACGGCTGACCTTTCAACTTCTAGTACAATGTAATGACAAAAACTAGAAATAGAATTCAGATCACCTCTACATACTCTAACAATTTTACCCTTAACATAAAATCCCTTACAATGAACATATTTCCAATCTTCGACAAAGATCTCCACCTGTTCTACAATAAAGCTTCTAAGAACAAAACTTTTGTAACGATCAACCATTCAACTTTTATAATGGGTAACCTTTCAAGTTTTGTAACAGTCGACTATTTGACCTTTCAACTTCTATAATAGTCGATCATTCAACTTCTGTAACGGTCAACCCTTCAACTTCTGTAACAGCTGACTCTTCAACTTTTGGTTCAATGTAATGGTAGAAAACCAAAAATAGAATTCGGGTCTCTACACCATATTTTAACAATCTCTACCTTGACACGAATTCCCTTACAAGGAACAAATCTTCAATCTTCAATGAAAAGATCCCCACCTCTTCCACAATAAAGCTCCTAAGAGCAAAACTCAACAAAAAACACCAATAGGATGACCTACTCCAGAAGGTCTCCAAACCTATGCTAGAAGGATGCTAAAAAAATTAACACCAACCAAAGAAGTGATGCCACCAAGGGCAACACAACCAACTCAAAATGAAACATAACATACAAAAGGTTTGCAACAAGGGCAACTATGCCCAAAGTATAAGAGGTTATCAAAAGAAAGACCATAACAATTTGGTCTTGGGATGGCACACCTAAACTAACAAAACTAAAGCCAAATCGCAACTCATTACTGCGTAGCATTTTGCTATTGCATTGCGATTGATCACAGCTAATATTAAGTTGTTCTACAGCAAAACCTTAATGGACTCATCCAAACTAGAAACACAAAACCCTAACAAACTCATCCAAACTATAAACTTGCTCTTCTTACCATTGAAACAACCCTAACGAACTCATCCAAACCAGGAATGCACTCATTCAAACTAGAAGTTTGCTCTTCTTACCATTGAAACAATTTCTCCACCTCAAACTTTGCATCATCCAAAACCATCTGCACAAACATAGTCCACATCTTAACCAATCATAGTGAAAAAATGATCCAAAAGCGAAACCATCTACGTAAACACAGCCCACATCTTAACTTGTCATAGCAAAAATCTGGTGTTGCGATCCAAAAGCGAAACATCAAGCCATTCCAAAACCTACCACAAAGCCCTAACAAACTCCTCCACACAGGAAACTTGCTTTACCTACCGCAAAGACCTACCAAAGATAAACTTGCTTTTCTTACCGTTGAAGCAATTTGTCCACCTCAAACTTTGCATCTTACCGTCGAAGCAATTTCTCCACCTCAAACTTTGCATCGTCCAAAACCATCTGTGCAAGCACAGCTTGACCTACCATAGCAAAAATCTGGTGTTGCAATCAAAAAATGGAATATTGTATTTCACAATTGTCATCCCCGAAATCAAATTTGGCTCCAATACCAATTGTAGACAAAATAAAATAAAAAACAAACTAACAATGCAAATAGAAATCAAAATACCAATTTATGTGGAAACCCTAAATTGAGGTGAAAACCACATCCCGCAGCAAAGAATTAATTTATTAAAACAAAGATTGAGAGTATACTTGATGAGTGACAAGGTACCCCTACGCTCAACCATACGAATACGAGCATTTTACGCACGATTCGATCGAATTCTAAGGACCAAGTGCTTATGCGCTCTTATGGAACAAAGACGAGTTGGTTGATCATTGTCTTCCTAAGCTTACCTATATGTCACGATTGTATGGTTAAGTAAACTTGAGGCATATGATTTTTATAGCTTTTATGTTTTTATGTCTTGCGCTAGTAGGGAAGGAGAGAGGTAACTAAGTGACTAATTTACCTTAACTACTCATTAACTAAGTTCTAACTAATCTTAACACCAGCATCTGTTCTCACTTGCTGTACACATCCTAAAACAGTGCAACACTACTAGGCTAACCAAATGCTAATCATTACTGGGTTACCAAGTGTTACACGCATGCTCGAAGTGATCGTGCTTGTGTAATTTAACGATTTGCTTAATTAATCAAAATGAATTGCTGTGCTAATAATAGAAATGTAAAGTGCATAAAATAAAATAAATGCATAAGAAAACAAATCTCCAGTGCTGCCAAGATAAATCAAAGAGCTCATCTTTATTGCTGTAAGTGTGCTCAGATACACAATGCTCAAATAAAGATCCATCCACACTTAGACCTCCTGCAACAAGCACTTAGAAAATACTCTAACTTTCAAACAGACTACAAAAGTTTCGCTAGACTATTAAAAAACTTCCTTTCAATTGTGCTTAAAAAGCTTCCTTTCAATTGTGCATCTGGGCACTGTATGTATTTATAAACTTGGGAACAACTACTTTAATAATTAGAGTACCGCTCTAATAATTAAAACCACTAGAATAACCACTTTAATAATTAGAGTAACTGTTAAAGTAACCACTTTAATAATTAGAATAACTACTAGATAGGGAATTAATTTATTAAAACAAAGATTGGGAATACTATAGAGAATTAATTTATTAATTTATTAGAACAAAGATTGGGAATATACTATATGGAGTTATTGTTAGAGAACAATGGTCACTTTACAAAGAGTGCAAAGGAAGTGCAAAAGATGTTCCCTTCAACTTCTATAACGATTGACCTTTCAACCACCATTTCAACAACCATTGACCTTTCAACTTTTGTAACAACATGTCCTGACAAAAACCAAAAATAAAATTCATGTTCGGTCACCCGACCATATTCTACCACATGCTGTAAGAAATCTTAATTTCCTTGAAGGGATAGAAAAATTGTTAAAATTGGTTTGTGTCGAGAAAAACAAAAAATCCCAAATAGTGGGATAAAATTTTAAAATGTAAAGATGAATCGGGCTACGGAAACCAGGATATCCATGGATCATGATATTGTTCAAGATAGAAAAATGCGCTTGTTCAAGAGAGAAAAATGACGGCCCGGTCAAAGCTGATGTAATTCCAAAACGTCAAGAACATTAATCATTCTTCTTAAAAAGCTGTGCGCTTTCCACTCGTAACCATTAAAATCGAATCTCTTTAACAACGACACGGTAAGGCAACATCGTCATGCCTGTATCATCCAATCAGCATTACATCCACAGCAATACCTTGGAATCGAATCATTCACACAGTTCGATCCCACAGATAATAACATTGAAATCAAAATTTCCTGATACAGAGTTACCAGAGCAAGACCTGTTTCTGCTCGTTTCAACCATAGCTGAAGACCATTAACCTCCCTGTGGACATTTAAAGACACAGAAACATTAACCTCAGTAATTAGAAGGTTCAGCAATAGTGTCTAGAGTGACAATAAACTCCAAAAAGCAGAAGTATAAGATGTGAATTGACATAATCGTTGAAGCTAACAAGAATCACAAGAAGAAGACAGGACGAAAAAGAAAGAAAAGAATAAGACACGAAAGAATTCTTTAAACTCATTCAACCCCATGATTTACAAAATGATAGAACCAGAAGACTGACGACAACTCCGAAACCGTAACGAAAAACAGCAAATACAAATCTAAGAGCACGTTGATGCAGATCGAATTTGCTTGTGTCAATTTCTCAGTGCACATTGAGGCTACAGGTGACGATCCTTTCAATTTCTCAGTGCGCAACAGCCATAGGAGCCGAATAACTGATAGACTTGTGGCGTGGCGTGGCGAGCATGGCCGTATGGTCAACAAAATCCTTCAGAACAACGATTGATTGTAGAAGGCTCCTAAGATCTTCCGCCCTCGCAAACCCTAACCCTAGGGCGCCGCTCTGGCGCCGAACGGCGTAGACATAAAACGTGATGGCGCCTTTGCGAAACTTGAAACGCGCAACCTCGCAGCCTGCGAGGCCGCGGATGAGGCGTTTGTTGACATCGCCAAGAGCAATCTCCCAAGGCCATGTACGTTCCACCGCTTGTTTCAGCTGCTGCGACTCGAACACAAATGCCACAACCTTGGATTTGTTCGTGCCCAACCCTAGCGTGAGTGTATGCCATGCATGCTGTGCTAGAATCGAGAAGTTCGTCGGAATGAAGGCCGTCGCCGTCGGAAGCTCAGCTTCTGTGCCGACTAGGCGCCGAAGCTCTGCCGCGCCGGCTCGCCGAATCTTGAAGTGCCTGATCATTAGTTGTCCACCGAAGCGTAAGCCTTTCGCCGAAACCGCAGGCACAAACGCGGACTGATCCGCCGCTGCCATGGCTCTCTACTCCGACGAATCGCCTCGAAACCCTAACGCCTCCACAATTTTCCGCACCAAAAGCTCGATTTCGTCTCGAAGCGGCGCAATTCGGTTGGAGTCGAATGTAGCACAGCACTGTTTCTGAATCGTCCAAATCGCCTCGGAACCCTAACGCTTATACGGCCTCTTCGCGCAAAACTCGAACTCGATTCGACGCGCACAGCTTAATTTTGATGAATCGAATCGAATGAAGCACGGCTTCTGCTGCAAATCCTCGGATTTGCTGGCCTCGATTCGATCAAGGAACCGCGAAAGCATTCGACCGATTTTCATACATTTGGGAGCGCAAAGCGACGCCTAAAGGATGAAAGATGGCACAGAAAGAAAAAGGCACTGGAGAAGCTGCTGCTGCTGCAGGCTGAGGCTGAGGTTGAAAGATGAAAAGAAGGAAGCTTTGCCTTTCACCAAAACAGATTCCTTTGTTGCTATTGCTCCTGCTTCTGCTCTGCTTTGATGGAGATTTCCCTGGTATATGCGCGCGCAAAATGGACCCCAATTGCCCAAAAGGTGCTGTCCCGCCTGCTTTGGCAACGTTGGAATTCGGTATTTGCGTTTAATTTAATTGTATTTAATCATAAGCGAGCATCGTTTAGCATACAGAAGAGAGCGGACAGCTTGTGCCTGTCTGCGTCCAGTTTCACCTGCTTCCCTTCTCTCCGTAATTGTCTTGATCCACCTGTAATTTCCTTGTTTCATCTGCTTTCACGTGCCCTCAACAGTCGTTCCTCGAGGCGTTCAAAGACATGCTATTTATTATTTCCACTATAATCGAGTTTTGTAAATTATTGTGACCCATAAATATGGTAGAACAGATGTTGGGCTTTCAGATAAAGTGGAACAGAAAATAGAAATGAAAAATGAAGATCGGAAATGTCTCTTCTAACGTGCAACAAGTTAAAAAATATATCTTTTTGACAATCAAACTTAGTTTTCTGTTTTGACGTTTATGGTACCCTTGGAAATAAGCATTTACTAATTCAAATGTGCTCACTTGGGATTTTTCGTGTTAAGATAAGGGTCATTTAAAGTTAGTTACATCACCTCTCCATGAATGTTGTTCCAAATAACAACGAATCATATTAATAAACTTTTGCAATCATTTTTGCATGACAAGTAGTTAAGCAACCATTAATGATTATTCATGCAAGTCACATTCGGGCATTTACCGAATACGAATTAAAACACATCGATCTATCAAAATACAGTTCATGATGAAGGATCAGAATATTTCACAGGTTTTTGGCATTTTTCCAAGGTTAGGCCGTTGCGCAGTTTAATCAATTCTTTAAAAAAACACGTTTCCATGGACCTGAAATAGCAAGCACAACCGGCAGTTGTACACAGCAGAAGAAGTTCCTTTACGCAAAAATTGTCGCATCCAACTCTGCAAGAGTCACTTGGCACATGAGATTAAGCAAAAAGAAAAAAGAGACGACTGAAACAAGGTTGTTGTTTATATGGTTTGCTTCTTGTTTATACGGTTTTGTTATGAACATTCCGGTGGAAAAGTTGTCGTTTTACAAACCATGGATGCACGATTTCGTACTTAAAAAAATCTGACAGCCTGATTACAACACTTGAAAGCCCAGCGTCTCCAAACACTCGGCTGGTTTTTGGCCTCCAAATCTAATCCAGCTAAAATAGAAGTAAATATTTCCAACTTTCGGCCTATGTTACCAGAAAAGCAAAGGACAATTTGGTTTTGAATATTTGCTGCAACTGAAAGTGCAGTGCATCTCACATTCACATCAAGAGTCACGTGGTGCATTTATTGGATAGCAGCCAGTCAGAAAAGTCTTACAACGGCTTGCTGGAATGCCACGTCACATCACTTGTCATGTGATCCATCTATTAATGCATGTGCTCTTGCCTCTGTCTGTCGTGCCATGTGGCCCTACATGCCACGTATGTCCTTGTATAAATTAGCGCCATTTCGAGATGGCAGGTTTTCTTACGTTCTTCTTGCAATTTGTCAAACCGAGAGCATAATTACAGCAACTTCTGTCACATTCTTCAACGTTTGAGATTGTCCTGGATCCTACCAAAAGCGGGTAAAAAACAAAAGCTCCCGAGAGGGCAAAAGTTATGTTTCTTCTGATGAAGCCGTAAAAAACCTATGTCTTCATCCCATGTCATACGATGCTATGCATGACGAATGGATACCCATCTTTCTATGCTCATCTCTTCATTGCATGATCATGAGTACGAAAATGTGATGCCAACGGAAACAAAATTTAGGCCCCATTTCTTTGGCCCATTTGTTTCCGTTTTCATTCCACAGCAATGTTAATGGTGGTGGCCTAAGCAATGTTGATGGTAGTGGCCCAATCCAATCCAAACTCTCTTGCTTGCTAAGCACTCGATGTTAAGCTTCCATGTAAGCTTGGAGCCCAAATCCTCCTTGCATTAGCTCCATTTCATAGTTGCTACTATAAGTGTTTCGATTACGATTATTATTATTATTATTATTTTACCTTTCACTACTATTTTGTTGCACTATTTCAACATTCTTGGTTATGTTTTATAATTCTCCCTATTTACATTATTGTAAATTTACCTTCCATAGGCATAAGTTTGTTGTCACCAGCCCATGAATTTTTGTCTTTAATCTAACCAGCCCTTGAATATCTTTGATGTCATAATATCAACTTTTTTTTATTATATCCAGCATCATCAATGCAACTTGTGTGTGTCTCGCATTCCAACACATTTAGGGGTACTTTACAAGTTGCAATCCATTGCAACTCACACGAGGGCAAAAAGTTTTATGTGAGAACATGCAAGTCACAGGTTCATCACAATTCAGGGAAGAGAGATGTATTGAACAATGTGAGGTCCTGCACGTAGCACAGGACATCGTAGTTATCACTTGGCACTAAATTTCGACTGTGTGATGGGCTGCGGGTCACATGGTCTATATAGATGATAAGGTCAAATTTTTAACATATAATGACATTGTATCAACGATGTTGTTGATACAATGTCATCACTCATGCTACATCATCATTGATACAATGTCTCTGAATGTGTGATGTTTGGTAATTGACCAATGTCTTTGTTCAAATGAGTTGAACTTAGACACAATTCATGGTGGAAATAAAGATTGAGACTATTCTACATCATTGTAGCATTCCTTAGTTTTCTATTTGTGCATTTAACATATATTTTACTATTTTCCTAGTTTAACACTTTACGTTTCAAGCACTATACTTTATGTTTTTATTAATAAGCGGTATGGATACAACTAGTTTTCAACATTAACTGTAACTATCTAGTAACCTAGTGGTGACATTGCTTGGTTCACCCAGTAGTAATTCCACTTAGTAATCCTAGTGATAGCTGCATGAGTCCAAGACGTGAACAACAAATTGGAAGTAGATGTCCATTGCTCTAGGATAAAATAGATCTACATTCTTGTTATTACTTAGACTTAGGATTTAATACTCATTTTCACCATGTTTGTCTTTGGGAGCACTAATGGCCAAATCAATATCAATAATCATATGCCTCACTGAGAGCTAAGCCATACACTAGGACTTCACTAGCTCAAGGTGGGAAGATAGCGAACACGAACTTAAACTCAATTACTAGCATAATAACATTGCCCCTCCGTAGATTATGATCTGGTTATGCATTGGCACTCGTGACTTGTATGGTAGAGTGTTGGGATACTTCACCACTCATCATCAGCATCATTGGTGGGGAATGTGTTAATGTGTGTTAAGTAATTGATTTTACAAAGTTCATTATATCAAAAACTCTAATGTTAATCTTCATATCCTTAAAACAATTATAATAGCACACACACTTAAGTAAGTGTCACACTCATAACATGGCTTCAACTAAAGAAAAATTATCACTTGCCAAAGAGATAAAAAGAGGCAATGATAGAAAAAATGACAATGAAGACTAGAGTATGCCTATGTAGAAAAGAATCTCATACACTCACAGTGATCCTTACTATCCACATTTCAGATTCATCTTTCATCAAGATCGGTAGTTAAGGTGGAGAGACCTACAGGGCAACATCATTTTGCCTCCAGAGTGTTCAACACCGACAATGCTTTAAACAACTTTAAGGGGGGCGAACCTAAGCCATGCACAAGAAGGGTACCATGTGACCAAACACATGATGAGACCCTACCAACCCATAGAGGCATAAGTGCAAAAAAATGTTGCTATGGAAACCAAACTTATGCACAACAAGGGAAAGTAGATTAATTCTCCTGTTATCCTGGAAGAACTTGATGGTTGATGAGTGACGAGGTACCCCTATGCTCAACCATACAAATACGAGCATTAAAACGATATGGTTGAATTCCAAGGACTAAGTGCTTATGCGCCCTTGTGGAACAAGGATGGGTTGGTTGATTGTTGTCTTCCCAAGCTTACTTGTACGTCACAATTGTATGGTTAAGTAAGCTTGAGGCATATGATTTTTATAGCTTTTATGTTTTTATGTCCTGCACTAGTAGGGAAGGAGAGAGATAACTAGGCGACTAATTCAACTTAACTACTCATTAACTAAGTTCTAACTAATCCTAACACAAGCATATGTTCCCACTTTCCGTACACATCTTGAACCAGTGCAACACTGCTAGGATTACCAAACGCTAATTGTTACTGGGTTACCAAGCATTACACACATGCTCGAAGTGATCGTGTTTGTGTAGTTTAATGATTTGCTTAATTGATCAAAATGAATTCCTATGCTAATAACATAAATGTAAACTGCATAAAATAAAATAAAATAAAATAATGCATAAGAAAATAAAATAAAAGAAATGCGTAAGAAAACAAATCTCAAGTGCTGCAAGGATGAATCAAAGAGCTCATCTTTATTTCCGTACACAAGGTGTGCTTAGGTACACAATGCTCGAATAAAGATCCATCCACACTTAGACCTCCTACTGCGGGCACTTGGAAAATACTCTAACTTTCAAACAAACTACAAGAGTTTCACTACTTGACTGCTAAAAGACTTCTTTTTTCAATTGTGCACTTGGGCACTGTATTTATAGGCTTGGGAGCAACTACTCTAATAATTAGAGTAACCGCTCTAATAATTAGAATAACTGCTAAAGTAACCGCTAGAGTAACCACTCTAATAATTAGAATAACTACTAGAGTAACCACTAGAGTAACCGCTCTAATGATTATAATAACTACTAGAGTAACCGCTAGAGTAACCACTCTAACTATTAGAGTAACTGCTAGAGTAACCACTCTAATAATTAGAATAACTACTAGAGTAATTGCTCTCATCATACCCCCACGACTGAATGAAAACTCATCCTCAAGTATAGAAGAAAAGAACAAGTTCTTTACAAAATACTGGGAATGTATGGGATTATTAACTAATTGATAATTGACGGTGGAATGGGATGACAAAGTCAACTTGCCCAGTGAATGGATCAATAAGCATATTACAACATTAGTGTTCATGACCATTGTGGTGAACACTCATACATAAATGACATCTAAGCCTTTATTTGGTAGCTTGTAGAGAAAGAGAGAGAAAGAAAATGAAGCCTGTTGCTGCCAATGCTAAGATTACACCTTTTGTTGTTTATCCATAGCCATGCCACCAAACTTGCTCCTTTTGTAAATGCTCCAGTTCCAGTCCATCTTGAGTGCTTCCTCCAAGCCCAATCCATTGTTTGTATAATCACCATCTGTACAAACAACACAATCACAAATGAGTAAGGATAGATAAACCACAATGTAGTTGATACCTTGCTGATGAGTCATGGTCTGTCAGGCCCAGTTATCAGAGCCCTGGTCTGATAGGTCCCGATATTGAATCCCCGATATTAGGGCTACATTAACTAGGCCACGTATACGGGGCCCCGTATATGCGGCCTCGTTGACGCATCCACCCATGTGTCGACGTGGCCCCGTTTATGCAAAGTCTATTTTTAGCTATAAATAAGCGTGCACCCGCTGCACTTAGGCATCTTTTTAGTAGTTTTAGTGAAGCCCTTACAGTTTGTTTCTATAGGAGTTAGACTATTTTCCCAAGTGCATGCCCGCAGTGTGATGCTTGTAATTGTACGACACCTTTATTCGAGTGTGACGTACTTGGACACGCACATGACCAGAAATAAAGATCAAGATTACTTCATCATTGCAACATTTACTTATTTTTAATTGTTTAATTATTATTGTTATTTATTATTTTCTTAGTTAATATTTCTTTATCATCATTTACTATTCTTGTTGTTAAATGCGGAATGAGTACAACTTAATCACGAGCATTTAAGTGTGACTACTTGGTAACCCAGTAGCATACCTAGGATCTACGCTTGGTAATCCCAGTAGTAGTCATGCACGAGGTTCAAGATGTGTACGGATGATTAAGGAACGAATGCTCATCGCACTTAGGCTAGCTTAGACTTCATTTCCTATTTCTTATTAGTTTAATCAAGATTATGTTCCATTGTCTCTAGGAGTAGCACTAGTTTAGGATCACATCATATGCCTCACTCTGGACTAAACCATACGTGATAAAGCAAATACTAGTCCAGGTGGGAAGACAGCAAACTGCAATCAACGTGTAACTATCTAGATACCACAACTAGCCTATCCACAGAGTTTGACCGAATCATGTGTGAATGCTCGTATTTGTATGGTTGAGTGTAGGGGTACCTTGCCACTCATCATTGGCGCCATTGCCAGGGATGGTGCTAGTTATCTGGATTAGTTATAACATACAAGATCGTTGTAACAAAGTATTAACGACATATCTTTCAGAAAAAAAGGATAATAATAATAATTGCAATTAAATCACACACAAATTTACAACCATGTCTCTCTCTCAAGACTATGACAACACAAAAACTAGTAGGGCAACTCATTGAAGAACCAACAAATTATATGATAATGAAGATGAGGTTTGGAGTATCCAATTTGATGTAGGGGTTTCCTATGAGCATCAACGCAAACAACATCATCCCAGCTCACAACTGCATAACATACCTAGTGATGATGAACCCCTATTGGCCACTACAAGCTTAATGGAAATACAAGAGGCTATTCAAATACCCCACAGGCATTATAAGGAAAGCCGTCTACCCAGGCTTAACTTAAATAACTTTCCTAAGTTTTCAGGAGGCTATGATTTAGAAAATTAAAAAATAGTAAAATGGAGAAAATTAAAAAATTTGTGCTAGGGCCCCCACACCTAAGAGCAAACCTCCAGTAGCTATAAGATGGAAAAATATGAGGAACAAGAAAGATGGAAAAAAATTACAATGGAAACGCCAATAAAATGGATATCATGGATGGGGATGAAACAAGAGATGATTGATTGCAGGAAATGTTTAAGGAAAAGAAATTAACAATTACACCAAAAAGGAATGCCAGTGAGTCTTCCCTAAAGCAGGCTCTTGCCTTTTATGCCCTGACAAACCCACAAACCAAAGAGTTTGTAGGCTCTAGGAATGTCATTTGGAAGAAAGAGTTAAAAAATTACCCACAAGAATTGACCAAAGAAGAACAATGCATCAACCCAGAACAAACTAATGATAAAATCGGCAATGAGATGGAAAATGGGAAGAAAGATGGAAAGGAGAGAATGAAATGGAATCCCAAGAACAAGGTTGTGTAAAGCCCCTTGTGTCTTTCATGGTTAGGATGACTGAGTAAAACTTCATTCCAAATCTATACTCAAACCAACCACATTTATTGACCTCGCATCAATACACCTAGCCAATCCATCCTCTTGAAGCAACAAGAATGCCTTCACAAAGAGTGACCACCATCCCAAGGAGAGTGAGATGGAGAAGCAGGAAGTGAGAAAGGGCCTTAGTTAGAGGGAACCTCCAAGCATGGGTAACATGCCTTTCCATTTTCATAACTAGTGCTTGTAGCCCATATTGCTTTATTATGTCTAAGGGGTGTGCTTTGAATTATCTCCTTTTTTCCTTTCTTCTCTCTCTCTCTCTTTTTGCGTGAGAACCACACCATGCAAAGACTTATTTTTATTTACTCGACTTCTTGATTTTTGAACAATGTCAAAATGGTAGAAAACCCATGAAACAAGCATCCAAGCACCCAAGAGAATGGCTAGCACAAATGCATCGAATCCCCTTGAAGTCACACCCTTTTCATCCTTTGAGCCTTTCCTTAGTTTGAAAAGTACCCAACCACCAATTCATTAATAAATTTACTTAGAAAAAGGGGACTATACAGTTCCAAGCCAAAGGAGACCATAGAGTTGTATGGATGAGTGGATGGCGTGGACTCATTGCCTATTTTACCAAAAGAACCATACCTTAATATCAGCATCATAATTCAAAGGTAAAAACCAAACATTAGCAATCAATATGATATAATGCAATCCACCATCATGAGCACTTATTGGATGATGAATAAAAGTAAATCAAGCAAACAAAGAAATAGTAAAAACATGAACGATGGTGTGAAATAAAAATAAGAAAAGTTGGAAAAATGTGTAAAACAAAAATTCAAAAAGAACTGAGGGCCTAAAATGGTTAGCATAGGTGGCCATCTCCCCCATGACTAAGTTGGAAGGAGGATATCCAAAATAGTGAGCAAGGTTGTCCATTAATAGAGGTAGCATGTGTACTGGCTATCCTAAGCTCATGGAAAGGTTTGGTTTGTTGTACATTGACCAACAGTTTCTTATCTGGGCTCTCAGGTTTGTATATTGTCGTGGCCCCTAAAGGAAAAGTTGCATAAATAATATAAGGTCCTTCCCATAGTGTTTGAAATTTAGTACATTGTGGCATATGTGTGGGATTCTAGTAGAGAACCTTATCTCCTGGTTGATATTTAACTTTCCTAATCCTTAGGTGATGATGTTGTTTATTGAATGCCTTGTGCAACTCATTAGATGACAAGGTAGCTAGTCAGTTTTCATCTAGCAAGTTAAGGGTTACTAACCATTGTTTCTGTGCTAGATCAAGGTCAAGGTTGAGGTCACATGCCATAGATAGTGTACGAAGCTTAATTTGAATGGGAAGCATTGGTAATTTATCATACACTAACTCATAGAGAGAGTAGCCTATAGGGAGTTTCCATATGGAGTGGTATGCCTAAAGAGCATCGTTAAGTTTAGTGCTCCAGTCTCATCTAAACTTGCTAATAGTTCTTATCAATATCTTCGTAATCTCCTTATTGGTGACTTCTGCTTGACCGTTCACTTGGGGGTGGTATGGTGTAGTCAATTTATGCTCAACCCCTAAGTGTTGCATTAATTTCCAAAAATTTGCACTTCTGAAGTGAGTACCATTGTCTGAAATAAGTGCATGAGGCACACCAAACCTGTTTATAATTTTTTGTTGAACAAATCGTGCAGCTGTAGATGATGTACAATCCTTAACAGTAGCTTCTTCAACCCATTTTGTTAGGTAATCAATGGCAACAATAATATAAGCTTTCCCATTGGACATTGGTGTAATCAGCCCCATAAAATTAATTCCCCAAATGTTGAAGGGTTCTAATGGTTGAATCCATTGTTGCAGACCCTTCATTTTAGTAGTCATTCCCCCATCACGTTGACAAGGCTCACAAGATTGGACAAAATGATGGATGTCCTAAAATAATGTAGGCCAATAATATCCTACAAGTAGGATCTTGATGGCCATTCATCTCCCAGTGTAATAACCCCCACAAGGACCCTCATGAGCATCTTGGAGAACTTGTAGTTGATCTTTGATAACACACCATCAAACCAAGCCATCAGGACACACTTTGTAAAGTTTCCCATTGATCTCCATAAAGTACTTGGCTCAGTGAAGAAACTATTGTTTCTTCTTAAGGTTTAACTCTTGTGGTGTTTATTGGATGAGGAGATAGGTAAGAATTCTACTATACCAGTTTGTCTCCATGGGTGATTGATTATTCACTACACCAGAAAAGAGGAATTTATCAAGAAAATAATTAAAAATTCGATACTCGTCCTCTTTGTTGTCCCATCACAACCGAGATAAATGATCAATAACTACGTTCTCAGTGCCTTTACGATCGATCATCGTAAGATCGAACTCTTGTAAGATTACAAGCCATCATATGATACAAGGGCTTACCACTGGCTTATTCATGAGGAACTGGATTTGCACTATGATCTATATGTATATATACTTTATATCCCAATACATAGTGTCTAAACTTTTCTAGTGCAAACACTACAACCATTAATTCTTTCTTTGTGGTAGTGTAGTTAAGTTGTGCACCAGTGATACTTCTACTTGCACAGTAGATGTAATAAGGATGCTTTTGGTCATATAACTATGTAAGTATGGCTCCTAAATCATAGTTGGATGCATTAGTCATGATATGGAATGATTTGGACTAGTCAGGAGCGTGTAGAATGGGTGTTTCTACTAGCTTCTATTTTAGAGTTTGGAAAGCTAATTCGCATTCCCTAGTCCACTCGAAAGGTACATCCTTTTCGTTAATTCCACCAATGGTTTGGCAACCTTTGAAAAGTTCTCAATAAATCTCCTATAGTAGCTAGTATGTCCAAGGAATGGTCGAATATCTTTGAAAATTTCTGGTTGATGGGTAATTCCTTAGCTAATTTTGATTTTCTAGGGGTCTACCCCTATCCCTATGTGTGAGATTTTGTGCCCTAGTACTATGCCTTCTTGGACCATCAAATGGCTTTTCTGCCAGTTGAGCCTCAAATTAATTTCTACACATCTTTTAAAAACTTGCTCTAATTGGTCCAAGGCTTGATCAAAGTTTGCTCCATAGGTGGAGGAATCATCCATAAAGACTTCTACACCATTTCCTATCTACTGTTGAAAGATGCTTAGAACTAGTCATTGAAATGTTGTAGGGGCATTGCATAAGCCAAACGACATCTGTTTGTATGCAAACATTCCCCAAGGACTGGTGAACGTAGTCTTGGCTTGATCTTCTAGGGCTATTTGTATTTGGTTATATCCACAATATCTATCCAAAAAACTGTAATAGCGATGCCCTGTGATGGTGTCTAAGACTTGGTCAACAAATGGCAATGGAAAGTGATATTTGAATGTTGCCATATTTAGTAGCCTGAAACTAAGGGGCTAATCCATTCACTATCAGCAATGGGGTATATGAACCCAGCCTGAAGCTATTTGATTTCTTCCTTAACTACTTACTTCAGCTTAGGGTTCAATCGCCTCTATGGTTGTCTTCGAGGCTTCATGGAGGGGTCAGTGTAAATTCTATGTTGGCATATCCTAGGATCTATTCCAGTTAATTTGGGATATGACCAAGTGAAGGCTTTTGACCATTTATTTATTACCTTCAGTAGTTCTTCTTTCTATTGAGGAGCAAGCTTAGCATTGATAATTATAAATTTTCTATTTTTAAGGAATGTGTATTCCATACCAGTGGGCAATGGTTTCAGCTTGAGGGGCTCCTACTTAAATTTCTCATGGATTTCTAACTTTCCCTAGTTGACATTTGCAAGGTTAAGACTTGGAAGTTGGTGGTGGACTTGCTCTAATGCGTCTATGCTATCGATGTAAGTGCAAGTCAAACCCTCAGTTGGTTCCATGCATATGAGTGAATTGCTTTCTTAATCAGCTATTAGCCACTGGGTGTCTTCCTGTTGTGTGGCTACTACATATAGGCATCTTTGTATGTTGATCACTTGTGCACACTGATTGCATGCAGGAAATGTTAAACTTTGTACAAACCATGACCTCTACACGTAATTACACCCTGTTTCACTGTATGCGATGCATGGAAATTTCTTCTTCTTGATGTTTTCAAATGTATTTTCCTTTGATATTTCTAGGGAAAGATTATGGATTTGTAGGCATGCATCAATGGTGCTTAGCCATGCTCTTCCCATTATGATTGGGAAGTCCCCTTTACTGTTGTTCACCTGAATTACTAGGAAGTTAGCTGGGTATGACCACCCACAAACAATTGTAACAATATCTTCCACCAGTTCCAATGGGATAGTGATGGACTAGTTGGCCAACTCCAGATGGATGTTGCTCTTTTTCAATTGAGGTAGGTTCCAGGCCTTGTACATTTCTTGAGAAATTAAGTTGACACCGAAACCTGAATCCAAAAGAGTTTTGCATGGTGCATGTCTAGTGATTTGTAAGTATATCAGAGGACTCCCAGGATCAAAGAATTTCTTGGGAAGGTGACCAGCTTTGATCCAATTGGTGATGGCATGTGTTAGCATGACTGTATGCGTTGAGTGTAGTGGTTGAGTTGAAGGAGGCTCTAAAGTTTTAATTGATATTGAGGCATCTAAGGAATCAGCTGCTTATGATTACAAGGGCTTGGTTGGACTATTGGTTTTAAAGAAAGGTCTTTTCTTCATGTGGTTGTTGGAACCAATAGTAGGTTGAGAGATAAAAGCCCTTGTGGCATTACGTTACTGTGGCTAGGTAGGGATTTCACCCTGCATAGCTAGAGTAGGTGGTAGTGGAGCTATTGGTGGAAGAGATGTGGTCAGATGAGAAAGATGATATGCTTGTGGAATATCGCCCCTAGAAGAGGGAGTTCCATAATACTCATAGGCTTGGTAGTGAGGTTGAGGAGTGATGTGACCAGTAGAGTCACATAGGAAGATTGGCTGCTACACGTAATATCCATATGGGTTAGGTTGCCAGTAAGGATACTATTGCCTTGGTGGTGGCATTCCCCATGATTATTGGTGCTACCACTATTGATATTGCTCAATCGGTTGTGGTGGAGTTCCACTTGGATAATACGTTAAGGGTTGGTGGAACTGTCTTGGGTTACCTTGAGGATAAGGTAACCTTCAGGGTTTTTGCCTTTTGTTTAATCGTGGGTTGAGTGCATACATCCCAGACTCCTACAAATGTGAGATTACAGGGCAACATCCCTTAGAATGGTCATATTGACATATCTCACATCCACTATCATTGTCTGTTTCTGAATTCACAACCTCTTCAATGATGGCAACTTTGCCCTTACCCTTGCTATGTGCATGTTTAGGCTCTTTATTTTTTCTTTTCTCACTACCTTGCTCTCTAGAATCCTCTATTATTTTAAGAATAGTTTGAAATTTATTGTCTACAGACTCCCACATTTGGTCTACCTTTGCCGAAACTTCTGATGTCATCTTTTGGATAGGGAAATTTTTCCTATTCATCATCTCTTCAAGTGGTGACTCTTTTTCATCCTTACAAAATCTTACTCCTCTCTTCTGAAGGGAAGGATTTCAGTTATACTCTGATGCAGTTTCTCTCTTCCATAGCTCACCTCCTTCCTTAGCAACATGCTCCAATAGTCTTTGAATTTGATGGGACCTAAGCTCAGATAGTCTTCCTTGGGCATAAGTCCCAATGGTTCTTCTTGTTTCATGCTTAAGCCCTTCCACGAGATGGCATAGTTGATCCCTTTGCGAATAACCATGGCTAGGACAATGATGTAATAGTGCATAGTATCGATCCATGATAGTATTCAAGGGTTCATGTCCTCCTTGTTTCTAGCCTTGGATTTGCTTTCCCAAGTTAGACACTCGGGAGTACATTTGGTACTTGTCATTAAATAGTTCTAACATAGTACTCCACCTACAAATGGATTCCAATTCTAAAGATCGGTACTAGGTTTTTGCTTCTTTAACTAGTGTCCATGGAAACAACTTAAGTTTTTGCTATTCATTCTCTATATTTTGCAAGGCACACACATCATGGAATGCTTGTAAGTGATTCTAAGGATCAGTGTTGTATCCCCCTTTAAATCGTGGGATATTATTCATATTTAATTTCTTGATCCTACTATCTTTCTAGTGCCTTGTTGGAATTCTAACAACCTTAGTTACGTCCAACATACCTGGAGTAGCGAGTAGGGGTTCATCATGACCATCTTTTCCATGATGTCTATGATGCCTACGTTGTTTCCTACTCTCCCTTCTTCTCTCCCATGACTCTCTAGAGTGCCCTCATCCCCTTTCCTAGCTGTTTTTCATATGACTTCCACTTTGCCTACCTTTATCCCCATGGTCTTTTCTTTATGACTATGTTTGGATACTGAAGGAGAGGATGAAGGAGATGATGAAGGTAAAGAAAAAGGAGAACCATAATCATTTTGGTGTTTACCACCTTCTCTTCAGTGGTCTCAACCTCGATCGTGATTATGATCAAAATGTCCATCTTTATCATGTGTCTGTGTCCATTTTTTAGACCCTTTGTGCCCATGGGTATCAGAACCTAGGTTATGAATAGTGGAATGAAGTATTTGATACACAACCCCTTGGCCAAAGTCAAGGGGAGGAACATTGTTATGTGGGTGACTGCTTGAGGTAGGTTCACCACCCTCTTTTTTGCTTAAGACATGTGGGACATCCTACGACCACTTACCCTTCAAATAATTATGATATCTCTCCTGTTGCAAATCCCTTTGATGTTGTACCTCCATGGGATGGTATTCTCTCGAGTCATGGTCTTGCACAACGTATTCTACATGTAAGTGTGGCATGCCAATTCGTGTGAGGGCACGAAAAAGCATGCTTGGGACTAAATGATTGGGAGGTAACACTATATTACCTTATAAGTCTTGCCAATGTAGTTGTTCATCTTGATGGAGGATAAAGGTGAATTCTAGTATATACTCATTAGGATGAATATATACCACTCGAACTTGTTGAGGAACTAGCGGATCAACGTCATGTGTATTACACCATTGACTATTTCCTATTTCAGACCTAGGTGGTGAGGCGCTTTCGTACAAAGAAGGAGATATACTTTTTTGTTAAGTGTGCAATGTATTCTTGTTTATTATTTTCTCAATCAACCCTAAGGGTTCGTTCCAATGATGTGAATGATTTTCTATGTTCTAGCTAGCATACAAATAACTAAGTCCCTGGCAACGGTGCTAATGATGAGCGGCAAGGTACCCCTACGCTCAACCATATGAATATGAGCATTTCACGCATGATTCGGTCAAATTCCAAGGACTAAGTGCTTATGCACCCTTGTGGAACAAGGATGGGTTGGTTGATCGTTGTCTTCCCAAGCTTACTTGTATGTCATGATGTATGGTTAAGTAAGCTTGAGGCATATGATTTTTATAGCTTTTATGTTTTTATGTCTTACGCTAGTAGGGAAGAAGAGAGATAACTAGGTGACTAATTTAACTTAACTAATTAACTAAGTTCTAACCAATCCTAACATAAGCATCTGTTCCCACTTGCCATACACATCTTGAACTAGTGCAACACTGCTAGGATTACCAAACGCTAATTGTCACTGGGTTATCAAGCGTTACACGCATGCTCGAAGTGGTCATGCTTATGTAATTTAATGATTTGCTTAATTGATCAAAATGAATTTATGTGCTAATAACATAAATGTAAAGTGCATAAAATAAAATAAATGCATAAGAAAATAAAATAAAAGAAATGTGTAAGAAAATAAATCTCAAGTGCTGCAAGGATGAATCAAAGAGCTCGTCTTTATTATCGTACACATGGTGTGCTCAGGTTCACAATGCTCGAATAAAGATCCGTCCATACTTAGACCTCTTGCTACGGGCACTTGGAAAATACTCTAACGTTCAAGTAGACTACAAGAGTTTCACTACTTGACTACTAAAAGACTTCTCTCAATTGTGCGCCTGGGCACTGTATTTATAAGCTTGGGAGCAACTACTCTAATAATTAGAGTAACTGCTCTGATAATTAGAATAACTGCTAAAGTAACCACTAGAGTAACCACTCTAATAATTAGAATAACTACTAGAGTAATTGCTAGAGTAACAACTCTAATAATTAGAATAACTACTAGAGTAACTGCTCTCATCAATGATGATGCATTTGTCGTAGAGAAACTCTACTAGGATGATGAAGTCCATTCCCAAATGAAAATCATTCACTTAGAAGAACCTATAAAGGTTCACCTATATTCAACCTTGGTAGAGACATCCAGAAGAGAAGAAATAGGCTCTAAGTACAAGCAAGACTCAAGGTTAAGAGCTTTTGCTGGATCACAAAGGGAATAATACTAGACTCACAGAAGAAGAATTAGCTAGCATCTTTCTCCCACTACTTCATCTTCATCCTTACAATTGTTAGTGAACTTTAATTTAAGGGAACATAGGTACAAAGATCATGAGAGGGAGCGATAACAGACTTATGATTGACATGATTATTATCCCAGACATTTTGATGAGGAAGATGAAGAACGTGAATCATGAAGAAATAAGGATAGACATGCAGTAAGAGAGAGGTATAAGTACCAAAAGGGGCACCACTACAATAGAGCATACGAACCCTATGAGCATGAAAAACCCTTGATGGCTACTTGCAACATGATAAACATAAGGAAAGCTATCTACATTCTAACTAGGCACATAAGCGATAGCTACATTAAGTAGCTAAACGTGAACAACATACCTAGATTTGATGGTGGATACAATGCGAATCTACAGCACCGCATTCAAGCATTCCATGATGCTTGCATCCTACATAATATAGAGAGTGACTAGTAGAAACTTAAGTTGTTCCCTTGGACACTCATTAAAGAGGTAGAAAGCTACTACAGATCTTTGGAACCTAAATTAATCGGAAGATGGAGTACCATGCTAGAACTATTTAATGATAAATACCAAACTTACTCATTGGTGTCCAACCTTAATAAGCAGATCCAAGGCTAGAAGCAAGCATGAATCCCTTGATGTGGTAATGAGTAGATACTATTCACTTCTACATATGCCCAAACCATAGATTTTCCTAAAGGAAGCAACTTAGGCACATCATCGATGGGCTATAGAACAAAACAAAGGAAATCCTTGGGGTGTATGTCCAAGGTAGACTATCTAAAATGACTACCCATTATATTTAGATACTTATTAATCAAGTAGCAAAGGAAGAAGATGAACTAAAGAAGAGAGAATTAGTCAAAGAGTACAACAGAAATCCACCTATCAAGAAGAGATATGTATGAGTATGTGATTAGCAAGAGGAAGAAACCTTAGAAGAGGTGATACAAAAAAAAGACACTCCCTATTCAAAAATCTGTTATTGATATAGCAACCAAGGTAGAAAAGATGTAAGATTCAGTGGATGAAAAATTTGCCACAACATTAAAAATCGTGGAAGAAAGAACTAAGAAAGCCTTCAACAAAGGCAAGGAGAAAAAGAAGAAAAGAGATTTCAAATGAAAAGGAAATATGGCTTTAGTGGCAGAATGTTTGGATACAAGCTTAGATGAAGAGGAAGGATGTATTGTGTGCCAGTATGATTACCCTAAGGGGTGTTACCCTATCATGGTACATATGCAAGAAACATGGGCATATGCACTAAATCCAAGATTCATCAAGAAGAAAATGCCCAAACAATTACCTTATCCTCAAGGAAACTACCAGAAAACCTTCCAACCAACCTACTTACCTAGTGAAGCTTATCTATAGCCACAAGAGCAATACCATCAATAGTGGTAGCAACCACAATCGTCGACAATGCCACCACCACAACAACAATACCCATATCGACAACTAGATCCTTGTGGATACAATATGTCCAATGTCTAATTTCTCTAGGAAATGCAGCAGATAAAACTCCTCAATACTATACACTTGAATACCATAGACATATACCTCCAAGGATGGACTCCAATCAGTATGTGCATCCATAAGTAGTTGATTTGCTCAGTCAAACTCCTAACCCTTTTCCACCTATACCATCACTTATAATGCAGGAAGAACTGTAATCATAGCCCCAGCAAAAGAATGCAACTAAGGAAGTTAACGTGTAGGAGGCAATCATGGATGAACCACAATCAAGGAAATGATCATTCTTTTCAACAGGTCTAGAAAAGGTTTGAAGGATGAGGAGCATATCTACTTCCACTTCATCCACATCCAATCCTTTAAGAAACAACAAGCTTCTATCATCGTCTAATGCAAATATGACAACTGTCATGCTAACATAGATCATTACCCGTTGGATTAAGGTAAAAGCACTTCCTCAAAAATGAACTAAACTAGTAAGTCTCTTAGCATACCTTCAAGTAGCAGGTCAAAAGCCATGCAAGGTCCTACTCGATTCTAGGTTAGGGATGAACATGATATTGCAAGATATGTACCAAACCTAGAATCTACCACCATTGAAGAAAAGAAACATTTAGCTAGAGCTTGTAGACCAATCAGTCATAGTTTCATTAGGACATGTGGATGATGTGATTACTACTATTAGTGGTTGGTCTTACCTTGCTAATTTTCTAGTTATTCATGGAGATAAAAACAAGGGAGAGTTTCCTATCATAATGGGGAGAGCTTGGCTTAGCACTATATATGCTAAGCTTGGTATTAGAGATTTGTCCTTGAAAATCTCGAAAAGAAGATGAAGTTGGAATTATTCAAAGATGCAGTGTTCCATGGATTACATACAAAGATAATAGGTGTAGTTGTGTGCAAAAAATATGGACAATCAAACAAGAAAATAATACAACATGCAATAGATATGTTGAAGATAGGTATGTGCAAAAATGATTATATGTAGTGGCCACTCAATAAGAAGGCACCTAGTGGTTGGTTATAGATAGTGAGATTGAATCAAACATATACATGGAACCAAAAAATAGATAATAAGTGCCTACATGAAAAAACTAGATAAGTTGAAACAATTGAGAAGAAAACAACCCTATCCACACATAGGTCAAGAAGAAAAGATAGAACTGGGCCAATTAGAGATCCTAGACAAAGTTGAACTCAAACTCCTTGAATTGAAGGTCCTCCTTGTAGCACTAGAATATGTTTTCTTAAATAATCAAAAGTTGATTATAATTAACACCAACCTAGATTAGGAACAAAAGAAGAAGTTCTTCGAAGTAGTTAATAAGTGGCTAATAGTGTTTTCCTAGTCTTATGATGAGATCATTGGCATTGATCTAAGAATCTATCAACATTGGATATACACCAATCCAACAATGAAACCACGATGCCAACCATAGAGGAGGCTTAATCCAAGGCTTAAAGAAGTAGTGAAGTAAGAATTGGAAAAATTACTAATGGCAAGATTCATTTATCCCATCATGGATGATGAGTCATTGTTGGTTGGCTATGTCGATGAGGCCTCATTGATGCATCTTTTCTTGCATTGATGAAGCCCCGTTGACATAGTGTCTGTCTATTGCCTATAAATACATGCCTACTAGCTGCATTTTTTGCAATCTAAATTTTAGTAGTAGCAAAACTCTTGCATTTTTTTCATTCAAAAGTTAGAATTTTTTTCCCTGAGTGCCTGCACTAGGAGTCATTGAGTATATGGATCTTTATTTGAGCATTGTTGTACCTAAGCATGATAGTGTGTGTAACAATAAAGATGAGCTTTCTGATAAACCTTGCGGCACTTTGGATAGATTAGCTATTTTATTTATGCAGTTAATGTTTTTAATTATTTGTTAATTATTATTAATTATTTCAGAAATATTTTCTAGCAATTGAGTTAATGAGGTTATTAAGCTAGATAGATTAAATACATAAGTACAGCCACTTCAAGCATAGCACATATTCCCTTTGTAATCCCAGCAACATTATTGCTTGGTATGCATAGTAGCGTAGCACTTGGTCACCCAGTAGCAGATACGTGGGTTCAAGATGTCTATAGAAAGTGGGAATGGATACTTATGTTAGGATTAGTTAAATGATAGTAAATTAGTTAATTTAGATTAGTTAATCAAATTACTTTTATCCATATTTAAGCATTGATCTATAAAACATAAAAAATGATAAAAATAGAATGCCTCAATTACACTTAAACCATACCAACAAATGTCACAAGGGTAATTGGGAAGAAAATGATTGACCTTAAGGCTAGATTCACTTCCTAAAAGGGCTAGTGCACTAGAAACGATGAAGTCCACAAAATTCGACTAGATCATGGATGAACACTTGTGATTCGTATGGTTGGGCATAGGGGTACCTCATCGCTCATCATAGGCACCATTTCCGAGGGCTTTTGTTTGTGGAACGTGCGCTATTTAGGTCTAAGTGAATATCACTAATATTGTTGTACAAACCTAAAGGTCAGTATCATTCCCACTATACATAAAAATTATAAAAGCACAATGATAATTTCATTTTGTTTTGCAAAATGTCTTCTTTTTCTTGCAAGTTTGAAGATACTAAACCACCAATCCCACAAGAATGCAAGGTGGTATACACTCATCTAGATGAGTTTGTGTTGAATTTCACCTTCATCCTACATCAGGATGAAAAAATGTAATGGTGTGATATGGAGGGCAACATAGTCTTGCCCCCTGATATATTTGTGCCTGAAATGCTATTTAAAACCCTTAAGAAGTTGGGCATAGCAGATCTTCATGAAGAATACGTTGTGGATGGATATAACACTCGAAACTATTGCCCCACTAAAACACAACATAAATGAGATAAATGTTAGGAGAAACTCCATGAAGCTACAAAGGGGAAACATTACACTAATCCCTTATTCCTACTAGATCAAGAGGACAATGAGGATCTACCCTTAGAAGGTTCTCAACATGAAGATTCTCCACCCCCTACTACTAATGATGAGGGTATGAATCTGACCCTACAATTGACTATTCATAAACCAACATTAGGAAAGAGTAATAACCAAGGTAGGGACATGGGTAAACATTGTAGAAAGAAGGGATCTAAGGATGGTGATCATAATAAGTGTAAGAGTGGTTGCAAACACTGTGTTGGAAGTGGCAGTCCACCTTCCTCTTCATCCTCTTCATTCGATTTTGATCATTCCTCTTCATCTGACGATTCTCATGAAAGTTGTCATCCAAACAACTATGATGAAGGTGATTGAGGAACTAATAATGACCATGAAGGCCATCAAAATTAAAGGGTTGGTTGAAACCATCATTGGCGTCATCAATGCAGTGATGATGATGAACCTTTATTGGAAACTTGTAGTATGCTTAACATTGTAGAGGTAGTGAAAATCCTGACCATGCATATGAAGGATAGTCAGATCAAGCACCTAGATATGAACAATATCCCAAGATTTGAGGGGGGATACAATTCTCTTCCATAGAAACATCTACAAGCTTTTCAAGATGCATGTGCTTTACAAAACATAGAGAACAAGTGGCAATAACTTAAGATTTTTCCAAGGATACTCATTAAGGAAGTTGAAAATTGATATTGGTCCTTAGAGCTGAAATCTATTTGTAGATGGAGTACCATGTTAGAACTATTCAATGAAAAATACCAGATGTACTCTAGAGTGTCTAATTTAAGAAGGTAAATCTAAGGTTGAAAACAAGGAGCACATGAACCCTTAAATGCCATCATGGTTCGATACTATACACTCCTACATCAATGCCCTAGCCATGGTTACTCTTAGAGGAAGTAACTTTGCCACATCATAGATGGGTTCAAAGCAGAAGCAAGAAGAATCCTTAGGGTATATGCCTAAGGAAGATTGTGTGAAATGAGAAATCATCAGATCCAAAGGTTAATTGAGCAAGTAGAAAAAGAAGAAGGTAAGCTACGAAAGAGGGAAAGTGCTAAAAAATATAATAGGAACTCTTCCATTAGAAAATGAGAGGTTTGATTTTGTGATGAGGAGAAGTCACGACTTGATGAAGTGATGAACATAAAGACCTTGCCCATCCAAAAATCTATTTTTGATATTTTGGCCAAGGTTGACAAGTTATGGGACTCTTTGGATGAAAATTTTTAAACCAGTTTAAAGATTGCCAAAGAATCCAAGGAGCAAAGTAGTGATCATAATCGCAGGAGGCAAAAAGAAGCTAAACGTGCCTACCAAAGAGGTAAAGGCAAAGGTGCTATAGTAGAGGAAGTTTTGGAGTTTGACTCTGATGATGAAACCAAATGTGACATCTATCAATATGAACATCCAAAGGGATGTTGCCCTGTGATTTCACACTTACAATAGTCTAGAGTGTATACATTGAATCCACGCCTAACACATAGGGAAGCTTCAAGATGATTGACTTACCCTTAAGGCAATCCAAGATAGTTCCACCAACAACAACAAGATTACTATCCAAGTGGAACTCCTCCACAACAGTATGAATAATACTAATTTTGGTATCAACCACAATCATGGGGAATGCCATCGCCAAGGTAGTAGTACCCTTATAGGCAACCAGATCCATATGGGTACTATGTTTAGTAGCCTGTCTTCCCTAGAATTTTTACAAGTCATGCATCATTCCAACATCACTATTACCCTCTAGAGTACCACCAAACACATTTACCATCTACTCAAGGGGAAAATCCATATCTGTATCCTTATCATCCTCCACATCCCTCTGCACATACACCTCCACCTTCAACTTAGTTACCTCCTACTCCATCCATGCAGGGTGAAATTCCTCCACAATCACAACAACAAAATGCTACAAGGGCTGTACACTCACAACTAATTTTTCAAGCAAGTGGTCTAGATAATTGATCAAGAAAATGACCTTTCTTCTAGCCTAGCAGTTTTCTCTAGCCCTCACAACCTACTTTGGTTGATCACCCTACATCTCAAGCATCCTCATCCTCTGCATCAAATACCTTTGAGTGCCCTTCAACCCAAGTGCCACCTAGGATCTACACTATAATGTTAACCCATGATGTTTCTGATTGGATTATGGTTGGCAACCTTCCTACAAAAGATATGATCCAGGAAGTCCACTCAACTATCTACAGATTACTGGACAAGAGCCATGCAAAGCTCTTCTTAACTCTAGTTCCAGAGTTAACCTCATCTCCCATTATATGTATAAGGCCTAAAACCTACCACCTCTTAAGAAGAGCAACATTTGTTTAGAATTAGCAGATTATTATCCCTTTTGGATTAGTAGAGGGCATTGTGACCATAGTCTATGGGTCGTCTTATTCTACTAATTTTTTGATAATCAAAGTAGAAAATTGTAAAAGTGACTTTCCCATCATTATGGGAAGGGCTTGGTTAAGCATGGTCGATGCGTGAATGGGAATAAGACACCTATCCTTAGAAATATCTAAGGAAAATGAGCTAGGAAAAATTGAGAAGAAGCATATTCCATGCATCGTGTATAGCAATAATAGGTGCAATTGCATGTAAAATATTTGGTTCATCAAGAGTACATATATTAAGGCATGGAATTAATGTGCACAAGAAATTAATATTCAATGGTGTTTGTACATAGTAGTTACAAAATAGGAGGGCACCCAGTGGTTGATAGCTGATTCAGATAACAACATAATATGCATGGAGCTAACTGAGAGTCTAACATGTGCATATGTTGAAGGCATGGACAAAATTGAACAAGTTCATTTCCAACTCTCTAATGAAGATGATGATACCTATTAGAGAGAGTTGGAAATCCCTGATCACTTCAAGTAGGAGCCATTAGAACTAAAAACTTTACCTGTTGATATGGAGTATACATTTTTAAAGAATGGTAAATCGATCATCATTAATGCCAAACTTGCTCTTGAAAAAATAGAAAAACTATTGAAAGTGGTGAATAAATGGTCAATAGCCTTTGCTTGGTCATATCCAAAGCTAATAGGAATCAATCCAAGGATATGTCAACATTGCATCTACATTGACCTGGCCATGAAGCCTAGAAGGCAGCCATAGAAGCAATTGAACCCCAAATTAAAACAAATCATCAAGGATGAGATGGAGCAACTCCTCAAGGTGGGGTTCATCTATCTAATCGTGAATAGTGAGTGGGTTAGCCCACTTGTAGTAGTATTGAAGAAGGGTGGCAAATGGCAAGTTTGCATCAACTTTAGATTGTTAAATATGGCAACATTTAAGGATCATTTTCCTTTGTCATTTGTAGATCAAGTGCTAGATACCATATTTGGGCATTGTTATTATAGTTTCTTGGATGGTTATAGTGGCTATAACCAAATCCAAATCATGGTAGAAGACCAGGCCAAGACAATGTTCACAAGTCCTTGGGGAACTTTTGCATACTATAAGATGCCATTTGGCCTATGTAATGTCCCTACAACATTTCAATGCTTGGTCCTAAGTATCTTTCAAAAAAAAATTGGTAGTGGTGTTGAAATTTTCATGGATGACTTCTCTACCTATAGAGCTACATTCAAGCAAGCCTTGGACCAACTTGAGCAAGTACTGAAGAGATGTGTAAAGATAAACCTATGGCTCAACTAGCAAAAGAGCCATCTCATTATCCAAGAAGGCATTGTGCTAGGGCACCAAATTTTGTAGAAAGGGATTGAGGTAGACCTAGAAAAGATAGGGTCATCCAAGGAATAACATGCCAACTAGAGATTGTTAAAGATGTCTGGTCATTCCTTGGACACATTGGTTACTACTGATGATTTATTGAGAATTTCTCTAAGATTGCAAAGCCGTTGGTAGAACTTAAAAAAAAGGATGCACTTTTCATTTAGACCAAGAAATGTGAACATGAATTCCAACAATTAAAGGAGAAACTTGTAGAAACACCAATCCTATGGGTAGTAGATTGGTCAAAACCATTCCATATTATGATAGATGCATCTAACTATGCTTTGAGAGTAGTGCTCATGTAGTTGGATGATAAGAAACATATATATTATATCCATTGAGCAATTAGAAGCATTGTGGGGGCATAGTTGAATTACACCACCATGGAGAAAGAATTAATGGCAGTGGTGTATGCACTAGAAAAGTTTAGATATTATGTGCTAGGTTATAAGGTATTTGTACATACAAACCATAGTGCAATTCACTTCCTTATGAATAAGTTGACGGTGAGCCCTTGTGTCATATGGTGGCTTGTGATCTTGCACGAATTTGATCTTACTATGGTAGATCAAAAAGGAACCGAGAATGTGGTCACTAACCACCTCTCTCACTTAAGATGGGATAACAAAGAAGAGAAGAGCCCACTATTTGATCAATTTCTAGATGAACTCCTCTTTACTAGAGTAATAAATGAACAAATGCCTGAAAAAGGAATATGTTATAATGGCATCCTCACATATATTCTTACTTAAGAGATGCCATAGGACTTGGATTTTAGGAAAAAACAATGATTTCTTCATTGGATCAAATACTTTATGGAAATCAATGGAATTTTTACAAGGTGTGTGTTGATGGTCTGATTCGTTGGTGTGTCCCTGACAAAGACCAACTGTGTGTTCTCCAAGATGCTCATGAAGGGCCTTGTAGAGGCCACTATGTAGGAAGATGCATGAACATAAAAATCCTGATGACAATCTTTAGGGATTTCCACTAGTTCATCAAGTCTTGTGAATGTTGTAAATGTGACCACTTGCATGGAAGGTCCTCAATAGTGGATTCAACAACGTTCTATTTTTAGATCTCCTCCCTCCAACTCAGTCATGGGGGAGATGGCCATCCGTGCTAACCATTATCATGGCCTCTCAGGTTTTCTACCTTTTTGTTTTTCACATTTTTAATTTTACAAATTTTTGATTTTTGAATTTTTCTAATTTTATATCATTTTTAGTACCTTTTAACATTCTTGATTATTTTGCACTTTCTTATGCATTTTAGCCTCCTTTTGTTTAAGTATGGTATTTTCTCATTTTTGTTAATAAATTTGCTTTATTATCATAGGACACAATGCCACTATTGATGTTTACTAATGATGGTTTGTGCTTAATGTGTGATTATCGATGTCTGGTTTCTATTCTTGAATTTTGATTTCTAATGACTTTGACATGGTTTATTTTTCATGGAATAGGTAGTGAGTCCACATCATCAGCCCATCCAATGAACTCTATGGTTTTCCTTGTCCTAGGAATTTGAAGTCCCTTCCATTAAAAGAAACTTTTAATCGATTGGTGACCTAGGTAGTTCTAGAATTAGGAAGGATCCAAAGGTTTATAAAGGATGTGACTTCAAGGAGACTCAATACTCTTTGTACTCTTCTTCTTGCTTGAGTGCTTGAGTGTTTTTTTTTGGACTTCTTACCGTTCCATACCATCAAATGATAGGAAGACAAATAATGTTGTTTCATGGTGTGGTTCCCATCATTTAAAAAAAAGATTAAAAAAAAAACAATGGGAATTCAAAGCATACCCCTTTGACATGAACACATCCTCGCATGGTGTGGTTTCCATTTCAAAAGAAAAAAAAACAAACAAACAACAATGGAAATTCAAAGTACACCCCTTGGACAAATAAAAGGGCTACAAGCACTGGTTATGGGACTTGAACAACATGCACTTATGCCTAATAGTTCCCTCCAACTAATTCCCTCTTTCTCTCACTTCCTACTTCTCCTTTTTTCTCCTTGTGAAATGGTGGTTGTTTTGTGGAAGCACTCATGTGTCTTTAGTGGGTGTGTCGGTCTTAGAGTGGTGATGCAAGGTCACTAAAAGCAGATGGTTTTGGTTTGGACTAAGGATGGAACTTCTTAGGTCATTTTAACCACAAATTTCACAAGGGACTTCTTATGACCTCCCTGCCACCTTCTCTATCATCCATCCATGTTACCATAATTGACCTCCCTACTGAGTTCTATGTTATGCTCTATGTCACAGTCTAATGCGTTAGGATTCTTGAGTGAATTCTTTTGGGTTGGTCCTTGTCATGATCATTAAGTTGACTATGGGGCTCAAGGACCGCTTAGTTGAGGTTATGCAAGGGCAAAAATGGCATGAGCCTACTATGGAGAGGACTTACTTGCATAGCTTTTGGCTTGATTAGTTAAGGTTACTTACCTTTGACATCGCTACAACCCTATATTTCATATTTTACATTGTGTAAACCACTCAGTACTCCTTAATCTGTCATTGCATTCATCCATTAAATCAAAATTTCTCCATTTTTTAAACATATGAACTTCAACACCCTCTTATCATGATTTCATACTATTCTTGGTCTTCTGAGATTTCATTTGACCCTAGTTTCATCAAGAAATTCCTTGTATTTTGAAAGTTTGACCAAAGTCAATGGTGGTCAATAGTTGTGTCAACGAGGCCTTGTCAATGTAGCCAACCACGTCAATGAGGCCTTGTCGACAAGGCCTCATTGATGTAGTGCAAAAATACTATATATAGCATCAGACACTTTGGTATTTTTTGCAATTTTCTCATAACACATAGGAAATTTTTTTAATTTTTCAAAGCCCAAAACCTTCCAGAGCCCATAGCTTTCAAACTATTTGTCCAAAACACTTCATTTTTTAATCCTACACTTATTGGAGGTAAGATCTTTATCATGGGGGCCACAAAACTTAAGGTTTCAGATGGAAAATTGATGGAATTTTTTTTGGGAATTTTCCTAACTCCCCCAAAGGGTTAATAACCTTAACCATATATAAACATCAACTTTTTCTCAGTTAACCCTTTCAACAACCTCCAGGATGAATTATTCATAATAACACATAAAATAAATAATAATCAAATTCATTAAATCAGCCATAATCACAACTTAGCCAAGTGTAATTGTCCTCAAGAGTTAAGGTATCGCAATTATTTTAAAGTTACACAATGATTGCTAATCCATGGTCTTATTGTGATTACAGATGGCACCCAAACAAAAGCATCTACAAGAAGGACAACCCTCACAACCATGGGAGAAATGACCTAGAGCTAGAAGGGGTTAGCAAGAATAAGGCCAAGAACAATAAGAGGTGACCCATGCAATGGGACCTCTTTGTGAGGAACTTGAAGAGGAATTTTTTTGATAGATTCTAGAGGAAGAAGTGCCTACTGAACAATCCCAACAAGGGAAAGCACCTAGACCCATGCCAAGGCTTGAGGTCACTCTGACTCAAGCTTGCCTAAACATGATCAAGACCTAGGAAATCCAAAGATTAGTTCTTCAAGAGATAAACTTTGGATTATTTTTGGAAAAAGCTCTAAAGGATGTTAAGACATAATTGCAAGCCTCTCCCATGTGGCCAATCATCACATGTAGTGGGGAATGGTACATGGGAGAGACCTATCTCTTCTGCAATAGTTGAAGGCCAAGGTCTGTTATAAAAATTAAGGACATTCAAGTGTCCTACTCAATGGAGGCTATTGCACATGCACTGGGGTTGCCAGATAGTGGAACATAGTTAGCAGAAATATCAACAAAAGGTGATCTTAAGATAAAAAGGGAATGGACCAAGCGATGCTATGACATGGACTGTAAGGAGTATGATGCGCTCACATCAATAGAGTGGATTTATTTCAAGATTGTAGCCTATCACCTCAATCCAATGGTTAGGCCAAGTAAGGTGACTACTTCCTCCACGCAAGCATGTGCCACTCTAAGCAGGAAATTTCCTGTTAACCTTCCACAGCTGATTTATTTGGAGATCAAGAAGTGGTTCAAGGAGAAACAACGTGGAAGGAAAACCCTACCGTTTCCATGCCTTATTAGGAAATGTTGTAAAATGGCAGGCATTGATTGCCATTCTAATGATACTCTCAAGTATGCTTCCTTGGCCTCATGGGTAGAAATCATGAAAGATAAGATGCCAATGATCACTCAAGAAGAGGAGTTGCCACCGCCACCACCCACTTAGGAGACAACACTAGAGGCCACTTTCTTCATGAGGTTGAAGGAAGGTGAAGAGGTAACTATCTTGGTGATGTAGCACCAAGGGTAGGAGATAGCAGTAGAAGTGGTAGCTAACTATGTAGCCAAAGCACTGAATGCACCTGCGACATCTGTACCAAATGTATCTACACTCCAAGATGTGTAGATGTCTATAGGCACGGTTAGTGAAAAATTGAATGTAGCCCAGCATGAACAATTGCTGGAACGACTGGAAGGAACTAGGCAACCAACTTTAGATATCTTTGATCTCCTAGAGAAAATCATTGTAACCCAGTCAAAGTTATTGAATGCAAGGGGTAGATGCATCATTTTGGAGGAGCAACTAAAAATAACTTAAGAGAAAAATTAACACGTGGCTACGGAGGTTGCTAAAATTTATGTTTGACTTACAGAACAAGCAATCCTTAGCTTGACAATGATAAGAGATGAAGCTATCAAACATCTTTAAGAACAATTTCAAAAGGCTGAGGAGGAAGCAGTAATGGTGATCTTCAAATAGTCCATGGTAGAAGCTAAAATGCACTCAATTAAAAAGGATTTAAATCAGATGCATCAAGAGAATGAAGCATTGATCGTGCAAAATCATTACCCATGAAATGTTGATTTTCAAAGAGATCAAATGCAGGAATTCATTCATCAACAGTAGGAGTAGCTTGCCAGAGTCAACACTGAACTAAGGAAGTTGACCACAGAGAACTGCAATCTATCAATGGAGGAGGTACGCATCTTGCTATAAAAGTCTACCATCGAGATCATCACTTGGAAGAATGAAGCTCTCAAATTTAAGAGAGTAAAAAATCACTATAGGGACTAGGTTGGTTTCTAAAAGGAAAATAATGAAAAACAAATTTAGATGGCAAAGATGAAAGTGAATGAAGCCCTCTAGCAACTCCAGCAAACAAGGGAGATGTGATAGCCCATCCTCAATGGGATTGATGCCTACAATAAAGTGGAGATCCTCTTGAAGGAGTTGTAGATCAAGGAAATAACAGTGTATATGAAGTTGGCCAATCTTTGTTACATAAACCTAGAATGTTGACAGTCAGATGGTTGCAATCGAAATTGGAGAAACAAGTGGCTAGCTCATATCTACTATACGTGGTTGAGTTCAAACATCACAAGGACATCAAGCAAAAGCTTGAGACTGCTAACATTAAACTTGAAGTTCTCAAAGGACAAGTCACAAATCAATGATCCACCATTGAGGACCTAGTTATATGGATGAATGACTAATAGGAGATAAAGAAGATAGTGAGAGCATTCGACATTAAATGCAAATAGTTTGCTACCTAGTTAGTCAATCCCAAGGAGTTGTTTCTAGCAATCCTATGTCCTTGGGATGTGCTTATTGCAACCCACATTAGGAAAGCTGCATGGATGGTGCATGATCCTAGGAGTAAGGAGGAGAAAATGAAAGCACTATTGGATGCTTTCTGCCTCCCACTTGAAGTTGCAACAATAGAAAGATAACCGTAGCTGTCTCAACCATTGCCAGTGTGTAAAGCAAGTGAGGGTTCCTCGATGCCTTAGAAACCACCATCACTTGGGACTTTTTTATCTTCTCCAACAAGCTTCACATCATCAAGGCGTGTGTTGTCCAATTTTTGAAGAGTTATGTCATGGTGTTCAATTGTGTCCCAAACACCATCATTTTTGTAATGTGTTGATCTGTACACCTAGGCACTCCATTTTTTATCAAAGTTAGTCAATTGTTTTCTTGAAGAAAAGTTAGTCAATAATCCCATACCTTCCTAATTTTAAAAAAAAACTCAAGGAAGAGTTTTTATTTAGTTATAGGAGTATGATGAGTCATCATTGGTTGGCTGCATCAATGAGGCCTCATTGATGTAGTTAACCATGTCGACAAGGCCTCATTGATGCATCTTATCTTGTGTCAACGAGGCCTTATTGATGTAGCATCTATCTGTTTCCTATAAATACACACATATCAATTGCATTTATGGAAATCTAGACTTTAGTAGTAGTGAAGCTCTTGCATTTTTTCCATTTGAAAGTTAGAATTTTTCCCTTACGTGCCCACAATAGGAGTTATTGAGTGTATGGATCTTTATTTGAGCATTGTTGTACTTGAGCAAAACAGTGTGTGCAGCAATAAAGATGAGCTTTTTGATAAACCTTGTAGCACTTTGGATAGATTAGCTATTTTATTTATGCATTCAATGTTTTTAATTATTTGTTAATTTTTCTCAATTATTTCAAAAATATTTTCTAGCAATTAAGTTAATGAGGTTATTAAGCTAGATAGATTAAATACATAAGTATGACCGCTTCGAGCGTAACACGTATTTACTTGGTAATCCTAGTAGCATTATTGTTTGGTATGCCCAATAGCATAGTGCTTGGTTGCCCAGCAGGGGATATGTGGGTTCAAGACATGTATGTAAAGTGAGAATAGATACTTATGTTAGGATTAGTTAAATGCTAATAAATTAGTTAATTTAGATTAGTTAATCAAATTACTTTTATTCATATTTAAGCATCAATCTATAAAACATAAAAAATTATAAAAATTGAATGCCTTAGTTACACTTAACCATACCAATAAACATCACAGGTGTAATTGGGAAGACAACGATTGACCTTAAGGCTAGATTCACTTCCTTAAGGGCTAGTGCACTAGAAATAATGAAGTCCATGGAATTCAACTGGATCATGCATGAACACTGGTGATTCATATGGTTGGGCGTAGGGGTACCTCACCACTCATTAATGGATATTGAATGGATCAATCCTTTGGTAATTTTTTCGAAGAAGAAAGGTAAGTGGAGAGTGTGCATAGACTTTTGATTATTGAAATCTGCTATATTCAAAGATCATTTTCCCTAGTCATTTGTTAACCAAGTCTTGGATACTATTACAGGACATGAGTATCCTAGCAATGACTGACCAAGTCATGGATACTATGACAAACTCTTTGTATTGTACATGTGTTGAATAGAAATGAATAATTTGCCAACAATTAAAGTTATTGATGAATGGTGGAGTATTCCAACACTCTACCATACAACTCACAAGTGCCATGACCAGATCATAATCCATGGATTGACAATGTTATTATGCTAGTAATTGAGTTTAAGTTGGAGATCGTTGTCTTCCCACCTTGAGTTAGTGAAGTTTTATTGTATGGCTTAGCTCTTAGTAAAGCATATGATTACTGATGTTGATTAGCTCTTGGCACTCCTAAAGATAAACATGGTGAAAATGAATATTAAATCCTAAGTCTAAGTACGATAGGAATGTAAATCTATTCTATCCTAGAGTGATAGACATATGCTCTCCATCTACCATACATGCCTTGGGCTAATGTAATCGTTACTAGGGTTACCAAGTGAGTTCACTACTAAGAAAATCAAGTGAAACCACTATTGGATTGCCAAACAATTATACTTAAGTGATCCAAACCAGTCGTACTTATTTTTGTTTTACTAATGAACAAGTAAAGTAAAGTACTTGGAAACATAAATGATTAACTAGAAAAGCAAGAAACTTAAAATAAATGAACAATTAAAACTAAGTGGATGTTGCAATGATGAGAAGCAATCTTGATGCTTATTTCCAGTCATGAATTGTGCCCAAGTACACTTCACTTGAATAAAAATTTTGGACAACTGCTAAACATCACACTACAAGCATTCACTCTCTATAACAACTATGAAATAAAACTACAAGATTTTCTAGATTGTGTGCCTAAGTATTGTATTTATAGGTTACACACATCCCAAGACATTACATCAATGATGATGTAGCATGGATTATGATATTGTATCTACGACATCATTGCTACAATATTGTAGATGTGATGTTATATTACAACAAAAATTGATTTTATCATACCCCCACAACTAACTGGAAACTTGTCCTTGAGTTAACACAAAATGAGGATAGAGTCCTGTAAAAAATTAGAAGGTAGATTTAACTTGACATGACTGACTAACTATTTACATGACTTGGAATGTTGTAGTGGTGTCTTTACAATACATGACACAATTACATAACAAAAATAAAATAAAAGAAAAAAAAATTGGAATAGCTTGATGTAGCTCAATGGTGGTGGTGGCTCTTCCGTTGACTGCTTCCTTTTGTCATTAGGCTTTTTGAATTGATATTTGTTCAAAAGTGCCTAAAGTTTTTCCTCCTCTATCCTAAGATCATTTGCCATCCATGCTTGTTGAAAGATGTGTGATGGAGTAGGTACATCCCATGGGCATGGTAGTTGCAAAAACATCTAGTTGACCTTTACATACAATTTTGCAAACTGCCAGGTCTCTTTCTCAAAAGCTCTAGACATCTTTCTCAACTCTTGATAATCTAACATTTGATGAGCCAAGTTAGCTGCTACATCTTTTTGGCCTTGGTAGCTAGCTTTGACATTTTCATGTTCAGAATTTGTAACATGTAATTTCTGTAGGGCAATTTTCTATTTGTAAATTCCTTCTCATACAATGCATATATTGCTACTACCTATTGTTATAATTCATTTCTAGGCCTACCTGCTATCAACATGGCCAGATTAGCATACCAGAGGTTTGTTAATCCCATGTATTCTATCAAATCCTTAATCTATAGGTCTATATTCTTCACTTTTTCCTAGTGGACATGATCAAGACTATCTAGAATTAGCTACAAATCAAGATTTTGTGTAGAAATTGTGTTGATTCTAACCTTTGCCATATGGATCTCTTTCTCATTGATTTGTTTGTACATGCCCACTTGGTCCCCGAAATGCTTTTTAAGTCTCTCATGTTTCTTAGCCTTGTTTTGCCATGTACTAATGTTAAATGCATATTTCTAGTAAATAGCATAGACTTCTTCCAGTGATAGGATTCTATTTTCACCAACCAAGTGACTCATGTCTTGGTTGAAATGGACCAATTATCTTGGAGTTGTTGGATGCTCTCCTCTAGAACATTCTTTTACCTCTCAATGTTTATCAACCAAGCATTATTAGTAGCTAGTTACTTATTTTCTTCTTGCAAGGAAATAAGTGCTTTAGCATGTGTGTATGCTTGAGCTTCTACCACTGATGCATCCCACACTACCTTGTCATTTTCCTTCTCCATCTTCATGTTGTGATCAATCAGGCACCTCACATGGTCGATTCTGAATTGTTCAAGCTGGTCTATCATTATGAACTATGTTGGATATCTTATTTTAGCTCTTAGGATGGCTAGCTTTTCTTTCAATCTTTGCACTTCATTTCATACATGCTCTACCTTAGTTTCAACCATGACTAACTTTCATTTTATGAAAATTAATTCAAACTAAACTGTAGCGATATTAGTAGAGATATCAAAAAGATTATGCATTACTTGTCTTGTCTATAGTAGTCTATTCAATATGTATTCATGTTTTGCAAGATTCATTGAGGTATTAACAAGCATTTGAGCATATCTTGCTTTAGAAATATTACCTAGTGGGATAACAAGAACAATGAATGATTCCTTGATATGATCTATGATGACTTCAACCACTTCTGCTGCATCTTGGTGCTACATGACCACAACTGATGAGTGGCGAGCTACCCCTACACTCAACCATATGAATACGAGCATTTCACACATGATTCGGTCGAACTTTGCAGACGAGCTAGTTGTGGTATCAAGACAGTTATCCTTAGGTCACAGTTCGTTGTCTTCACACCTAGACTAGTATTAGCTTTGTCATGTATGGTTTAGTCCAGAGTGAGGTGTATGATGTGTTTCTACACTAGTACTACTCCTGAGTATGATGGAAAATAATATTAACTAAGCTAAGGGAGAGAGGGTGAGAAAGAATCTAAGCTAGCCTAAGTGCGATGAGCATCCGTTCCTCAATCATCCATACACATCTTGGACTTTGTGTATGACTACCACTAGGATTACCAAGCACGGATCCTAGGTACACTACTAGGTTACCAAGTAGTCACACTTAAATGCTCGTAATCAAGTCGTACTCATTCCGCATTTAACAGGAGTTTAGGGTAAGAAGATATTAACTAAGAAAGTAGTAAATAACAATTAAATAAATAATTAAACTAAGTGAATGCTGCAATGATGAAGTAATCTTGATCTTTATTTCCGGTCATGTGCGTGTCCAAGTACGTCACACTTGAATAAGGATGTCGTACAATTACAATCACCACATTGCGGGCATGCATTGAGAAATAATTCTAACTCTAAGAAGGAAAAACTGCAAGATTTTGGGTAAGGAACTAAGAACTAACTGCTAGAATAAGGAAATCCACCTCTTATTTATAGAAATTTAGGCAAGCCACGATATCACAGCTACGATATCATGGCTACAATATCACAACTAGAAAATTTGTGACTCATCATACCCCCATGACTAAATGAAAAGCTCCATTGATTACACAGTGGATAGGTATGGGATTATTGACTAACTAGAATGAATTCATGCCACTGTGTGGAGTCAGAACAAAATTGAGACACAACACAAAAGAAAATCCTATGATTACAAAACTGGATGGAACTCATGTAGTTCCTAGTGGCGATGGCTCCTCCATGAGTGTATTTCCCTTTTCTTGTGCTCCAGGTCTTGGGATTTGATGGCGTCGAAGTATGGCTTGGAGGTTCTCCTCTTGTAAGGCCTTGAGTGCCTTGGCATGCATGTAAGTTTGTGCTTGTGCCATAGAGGCATCCCAGTCAGCCTTCTCTTTTTCTTCTGCCATCCTTTTATTCTCTGTCAATAGTTTATTAAGTTGCTCAGTTTTGAAAGTGTCCAGGTTGTTCTGAGCAACCTTTGGCCTTGTATTCGGAAGGTTTAATAGTTCCGAAATGGCTTGAACAGAGAAATCAATAGTCACACCATAATTGTTAACCATGGTGCCTTCTTCTTTATTGTGCCAAAATTGGTACATTTCCCCTAAGTACCAAGCACTGCTTTCAGAGAGGGTAGGCCAGAATGGGGACCATTTGAGGTGATCCCTAATGGCCTTTGGAGAAAATTCTACAAAAGGTCCAAAGTTTAATTCTATGATCACTACAGTGAATATGGACCTTTCATGGATGATCTTAACACAATCTTGGAACAACATGAGATATCGTCCCTGTTCAGACGCTATAGCAGCTCCTCCTTCTGCCTGCCTTGATTGTACAGTAGCAGGGTCTTCTTGGTGGCTACTAAATGATTGTTCCTCCTACTCTGCATGTTGTTCGGCAGGAACTTGTCCTTCACCTCTCCTAGGTTGTTTGATCGCACCTTGAGTAGGACCTTCCTATTGTTCACGTTTTGGGGCCATCTGCAATCACACAGGACCAATCGTTAGTAAGGTTGTTACTAAAGTTAGGTTATACCTTACTGCTTGCCTTAATAGATTTACTTTATTTCCATGTGATGTTAATTATTGGAAGAACATGTCTCTGAAAGATTATAATGTTGAGTCCTCTTTGCTTAGGTGGTTTCAAAATTTAATTTTCTGGTATAACTAAGGGGATGAAATTGTTTTTGACACATTTTATTCTTAATTTTATAACTAATTACCCTTAAATATATCCTTTGAGCAATGATGAATTTTAAAAAATTTATGTGCTATTAGGTGTGTGTCCCTCCCCCACAACTAAGCTGCACATTCTGGGTTCAAGCAGGTTTAAACAGAATAAAAATCGAAGTACCAGTGAGCGAGTTATGGATATGAAAGCAAGGGACGTGCAATCGTGGGTCATAGAGAGGAATTTGAAAAAATTCCCCTACGTGAACAGTTGCAAATGATGTTGATTAGCAAAGGGGGGTCACATATATATATTTTCATCAAAGTTAGGGCACTTAGAGAATGTACTGAATTTTTAATATATATTATCTTTTTTTGAAATTAAATGATGTAAACTAAGGAAATTTGGATTATTATTAAAGGGTTCCAGGGTAATTCAACTAGTTCTGAAGGCACAAAAACTATGATGTTGTGAAATTTATCAATAAGGACCTCAGATGGTAGAGAAAAAGGCTATGTGATGGTTCATAGGAACATTGAATCAGAGGGATAGTAATAAGGGAAAGAAAATCATTGGCAATATGCTAAGGATAATAAATGGTGTGTGGAAGATGGGTCATGAGTGCAAATTACAAAAATTACACAAGTGGGTCCTCCCCAAAGTAGGTTCCAACCTTTAATGCCCTTGCATAACCACACTTAAAAGTGTCTGTGGGCACTCGAAGGGTTAAAGGTAATCCACACTGATTCCACAAAACACACACATGTAAATATCACAGGAATGAGGTAAGAATTCTATGCTGTACAAGACAAAAGCTACAATTACATGAACAATAAGATGAGATGGAATATAGAAGGGATTGTAGAGATTGGGACATGAGGTAATTGACCCAGGGCACAATGAATCTTGTGTGTAAAGCATAATTAATGTGTCATTAACCCATCGTTCCAAGATCAGGACCAAGTCCATTCCTTTGATCAGTGACACTACATTCTTTCATCCCATGATGAGCGACTATGAGAGTACCATAACAACAAGGCATACAATCACTTGGAATTTTTTTCAAGGGAGGAGTGATTTTTGCTTTGTGGCACTTTCCTTCTATTTTTTTTATTTTTTTTATTGCTTAATCCAGAGAAGCCACCAACCTTCAGGCATGGGTGCATGTCTTTCTAGTGGAACCCCCTAGAACTGCATTGGATTTTTGAGTCCCCTTTTGATTTCTCTTACTCCCATTTTTCATTATATCTACAAGGATCTTAGTACAACCACGTTGCATGATAACTTCCACAAACGTTACCAAAGAGAATCCACAAGTTCCCTTGATGTCACACCCTAATCATTCCCTCTTGGTCCATCCTTCTTCATTTTGGGTACAATGAACACAAAATCAATTTTAAGTTTTAAGAATGTCAAGAATATCACTGTACCCTCAAATAGAACCTCTTATTTGTAGAATGGATGAGTGGGTGTAATGGGCTCACTATCCAAATAATTGATCATTCGAGACTCGATAACATAGAACACACCTCAACCAACAAGCCACATGAGTGTCTTATTCGTAGATGAGATTACCCATAAAAAGGTAAAAAGACAGAAAGATAAAACAATAAATTAAAAGGTGAAAAAATGGAAAACAAAAAGTTGAAAAATTAAAGAAACAAAAAAACATTTATTAATTTTGTATTGTTAGAATGGAGGATACCCCCCATAACTAAATGGTTGAGCATGGATAGAATTAATAAATGGAAGGTTAGGATCCTTGCAAGCTAGAAATATTGGGACCCGATCATACTTACCCCATTGGGGTTCACACACTTGATTAGAGTTGACATAGTTGGGCAAGTTATAAGATGTGGTTAATCTATAAGGAGTTGACCCACTATGGTACTTGTGACCGTAAGATGGTATACAAGGATGAACATGTCTCCCCATGTGGCAATATTCATTAGGCCCCATGGTTGTTGGAGTATTGAGTGGTGACCTTGATAAGGTAACATGAGGCATTGGGTTTGAAGAGGAAGATGCACCATAGTGTTGGATTTGTGTTGAGTTGGTGGATGCAGTGGTTTTTGAACTGTGGTGTCCCTTTCGATGGTCACATCTAAAGAAGGGACACTTTTGATGTTGTTGAGGTCTCTCATTGCTATTGGCAATAGTAGCACAAGTAACGTTTGGGGGTTGTTTCTGTAGTGCAGATACCTTAGGAATAGTTGGTGGCAATGTAGAAGGAGGGAAAGGATGAGAATGTTGAAAATTAGAAGAAGTGTAAGCTGGACAAGGCGGTGGTTGTGTTGAGGACATGGGCTGATAGTATTGAGGAGAATGATAATACAGTGAGATAGAGTATGTTGGCCTAGTTGGAGAAATAGGGTATTGGACTAGATAAGCATTTGGATTCGGATGATATGAAGGGTATCTCCAGTTTAGGGGTGGCTTCCCCCATGACTGGGATTGTTGCCACTGTGATCAAACAGAGTATCTCTGTACAAACTCGGGATGTAACATGCTTCCCCAATGCTCATATAAATGTAACAAGATTGGGCATTAGCCCTTGGGGTGATTGTACAGGAAAATGTTGCATTCATACGTGTGATTGGCAGTTGAGCCCTTATTTTCCTTATCCCTTATTTCTGATTGTCTATTGATACTTTGTCCTGCTTCTCGGGTTGTCAAAACTCAATCTCCAATGATATCGATATATTCTTCACACCTTTTACATGTCCATTCCAACATCTTATTGATCTTTTCCTCAGCTTCCAGTAACGATTGTTGTATTGGAAAAGATGGTTCTTTCCCCTTGTGGTAGGTTTATTTCTCCTTTTTGTGATTATGGACCTTTGTTAAGTTGAGATTTTGGTCCTGTTGATGTTTTTCAACACTCTCCCATCTAGCCATTTCTCCTTCTTCATTTGCTACCCACTTAATAAGCTCTTGTAATTGATGGGTTTGTAGTTCGTATAGTTGTCCTTGGGCATACATCCCTAGGGTCTTTCTTATTTCATCATGAAGCCCATCAATGATATGGTACATTAGCCTTTCTTCAGAGAACTCATGGCTTGGACAGTTGTTTAATAGTGCATAATATCTTTTTGAGGCCATGTCCAAGGGTTCATATTGTTCTTGTTTCCACTCTTGGATTTATTTCCTCAAGGCCGACGCTCTTGCATAGGTTTTATATCTTTCATTAAAGACTTCTACCATTGTTGGCCAACGTCATATTGAATTTGGTTTTAATGATCTATACCATACTTTTGCTTGGCCAATGAGTGTCATAGGGAAGAGCTTGAGTTTTTGCCAACTGTTATCAATGTTGTTCCATGCGCAGGCATAGTAGAAGGCTTGTAAATGTTGATGCAGATCTAAGTCATAGCCTCCTAATAAATTAGGGAAGTTGTTTAAATCGAGCCTGGGTAGACGACTCTCTTTATGATGCCTACAGGAGATTCGAACAGCCTCTTGTATTTGCGTTAGGCTTGTAATGGGCAGTAGGGGTTCATCTTCGTTAGGTAAGTTATGCTTTCATGAGTTGGGATGATGTTGCCTTCATTTATGTTTATAAGAAACTCCCACTTTGGATTACGTACTCCAATCTTCATTGTTAGATAATTTTTTGGTTCTCCAATGAATTGCCTCACTAGATGTGGCATTATCTTAGTCTTGTAGGAGAGGCATGATTGTGAAACTATGTGTGAATTCGTATGTGACTTTTTGTAATTACTTCTTCTTAGAAGATATATCGTTAATTCCTATACAACGACCTTGTATGATATAACTAATCTAGATAACTAGCACTGTCCCTGGCAACGGCGCCAATGATGAGTGGCGAGGTACCCCTACACTCAACCATATGAATACGAGTGTTTCACGCACGATCTGGTCGAACTCCACAGATGGGCTAGTTGTGGTATCAAGATAGTTATCCTTAGGTTGTAGTTCATTGTCTTCCCACCTGGACTAGTATTAGTTTTTTCACATATGGTTTATTCTAGAGTGAGGTGTATGATGTGTTTCTACACTAGTACTACTCCTGAGTATGATGGAAAATAATATTAACTAAGCTAAGGGAGAGAGGGTGAGAGAGAATCTAAGCTAGCCTAAGTGTGATGAGGATCCATTCCTCAATCATCCATATACATCTTGGACTTTGTGTACAACTACCACTGGGATTACCAAGCGTAGACCCTAGGTACGCTACTGGGTTACCAAGTAGTCACACTTAAATGCTCATAATCAAGTCGTACTCATTCCGCATTTAACAGGAGTTTAGAGTAAGAAGATATTAACTAAGTAAGCAGTAAATAACAATTAAATAAATAATTAAACTAAGTGAATGCTACAATGATGAAGTAATCTCGATCTTTATTTCTGGTCATGTCCGTGTCCAAGTTTATCATACTCGAATAAGGATGTCGTACAATTACAATCACCACACTGTGGGCATGCATTGAGAAATAATTCTAACTCTAAGAAGGAAAAAATGCAAGAGTTTGGGTAAGGAACTAACAACTAACTGCTAGAACAAGGAAAGCTGCCTATTATTTATAGAAATTGAGGCAAGCCACGATATCGCGTATGCGATATTGTGGCTAGGCTATGATATCGCGTACATGATATCACATACGCGATATCGCGTCGAATGTGATATCACAGCTGTGATATCGTGTACGCGATATTGCGTCGGCTGTGATATCATAGCTGCAATATCATGGCTGCGATATCATGGCCAGAAAATTCATGAAGCATCAACAACTATGGCTACTTTATATGTTTTGAGCATCACTTATAATTATGCAGCATTCCTTGAGATCTGTTGTGACCAGTTGTCCTCTCTTTATATTTGTAGTGACACTTGCCCATTGGCTAGGTTTGTGGATATGGTAGGCCTAACGAAGCTCTCTCTCACTTTATATTAGTTGGATCTATTCCTTGTTCCCCAACTAATGGTGCTTGCAATCTGTTGTAGATAGCTCATGGATTATCTATAGTCTTGCGACATTGATGGAACTTGTTGTTCCTGTTGCTATTGTTATTTAGCTTATGGATGACTGTTAGGTCTAGCTTGTTGTTATTGACTAGTTGGTGGAATGCTACCAGTAAGGGTGGTACCTATAGTTTCCTCAGTGCTTGTTGATTTCTCTATTTGATCCTTCTTTGATGATGCCAGTTTGAGCAATTCTACATACGAAGTACTATGGGCCTTCTTAGAAATGTCATTGGTATATCCTAGGATTCTAGCTTGCTTGCACAACTTTCTAATAAGGTAAGGAAATGGAAGTATCTTCTTCCCTACCTTCTTTTCCTCAAACCACCTCTGAATCTCAAGGAAGTATAGATAGGAGATGTTGGCATTAAACGTTTCCATTAGGATGGCACTTCTCTTAACCACATATGTTGATATTTTGTTGAGCCTTTTTGTAGAAATAAGTTGTAGGTGTTAATTATGAAGTATATCTTTTCTTCTATTGTGAGCTCACTATAATCTTTATCTTTCTTATCATATGCTCTTTGTAACCACAACGTTTTGCATCAATGTTAGATATAGTTGGGACCTGTGCCACATTTGCCCCTTCATTGGGAACATTGAAGGCCTTAGCAATTACTTCCACTCAATAGGTATGGAGACTTCTTCGATCTTGACTTTGGCATTGGCTTGTTTGTTTCACTAGAAGTAGTATGTTTCTCCTAAGTATGATTCACCACTATCGGTGAGTGTGGGCCATAGAGGAGATGTTTGAAGTTGCATCTTCACTGCCTTTGCAGAAAACTCCATAAATGGACCAAAATTCAATTCCACAATGACTGTGGACATGATTGATTTTTCTTGAATGGCATGGAGGCATTCTGGTAATAGCATGAGGTGCTATCCTTGTTTAGGTGCTTATGGAACCCCTACCTCTCATTGGGTTAAGTGCTTTATGATAGGAGTTTGTTAATGAATGTTGTACGATTGAGCTTCCTACTCTGCATGTTCTAATTATGGGATTTGTTTCCCTACTTGACCTCTCCCATGACCTCTTAGTCTTTTACTCCTGTGTTGTGAAGGTCCTCGTTTTGGTATCCTTTTTGGGATCATCTACAATCCACAAAGGTTTGGGATTATTAAAGTATTTATCTTAATTCTTAATATTCCTTTACCTTACTCATATCCTTGGTTAGATCAACTTCTTATCTTATTATAATTGCAGAGTTAGAAAAATTTTCAAAAAGGAACCCCTTAGGTGTTCTATCATTAGTTACTTATGACCTTCCATAATTATCATTTTTGTACTTATTATAGCTCAAAATAGTTAGTATGGTCAATTATGAGGATTAACTAATTTTTTTGGCTTAAGTTTGATCAATTAACTATAAGGTTCTTATTATCTCTTATGCTTATCCTTTATGGTATCTTCCAAGCATTAGGAGTTTTTGGCTCAGATTTTTAGTTACATTGTGTAATCCATCCCTGATGAGTGGCAAGGTACCCCCTATGCCCAACCATATGAATCACAAAATTTTGGAAGAAATACAAAAATTATAAAATAGAAAAGGTGAAAAATACTATTAGTTCTTGAACCAAGATGAAGCATCTCCCCCATGACTAATCTTATGATCACACATTTGGGAGATGGACTGCACAACCCCCTAGGTATACACTACCGATTCCATCTATCATCATTACTGATTTAACTAATCATGTGGTAGCACATTTGACATTGGTAATAGTCTTGTTTGGATTAGTCAAAGATGTATTATCATCTAGACTTGAAGGTATTTCTATGTTGGGGGATCCAGATGTGTGTTCTTCTTTTTCTTAATTTCCTATTTTAATTCCCGAGTCCTCGTGTTTAAGATGCTTTTCTAGTGTATAATTAGAGTGCAAGATATATGCATCTAAGTCCTCTATTTGGTCTATTTTTTAAGGTTAGAACTAATAAGTGGATTGATTACCTCCATGCATCTTTGAAACAATATTATATTCTCATCTTCAAGCCACTAGGTGTCTTCTGGTTTAGTGGCTACTATGTAGATTGGTTTTTGCTCATACACCTACTCCTGAACTTTGTTGTGGGATGTGTTAATATTTTGAATTTTTGGCCCACAAGTGCACCCTTTACTATTAGTAGTGATGCATGGATTCTTCTATCTCTCCACAACAATAAGTTCATCATTTTTGTCAGGTATTGGAGCACTGATGGATGTTGGCCTTTGGGTATGATTGGAGGAAATTGGTTGTGAAATGAAGGATGTTGCACTTGATTGCCATTGTGCTAGTTTTGATGAGTTAGTAGGTCCACAGGTGTTGTCCTTATGCATGGGAACCATCCTAAAGAAATGACATTTTCGAGATTGTGGTGGAGATCTACTAACATTATCATTTATGTGTATGTTCACAACATAAGTGGAATTCTCTCATTGATGTTATGGTGCTAAACCTTCTTGTGTTATTAGTGGTGACATACAATGGAGGTAAGTATGAGAATATTGAGGATATGATGAGGATAAGAGGCATGAGGTGGTGATCCTTCAGAAGATGTTGCAAGTTAGTGATATTTGGGAGAGTGGTAGTAGTGATTTGAAGTAGAGGAAGTAGAATTAGTTGGGAAAACAAGTTGTTGAATGTAATATCCAAATGGGTCTAGCTGATAGTAGGGGTAGTAATCAATTGATGATGGCCTTCCCCACAATTATGGGTTTTTCCACTGTGTTAGATGATAGTGTTGAGGTTGGTAAGAAGTCCCACTAGGATGGTACGGTTGGTTGTAGAACTATCTATGATTATCTTGTGAGAAAGATAATTTCCTAGGCATTTGGTTTTGTACAAACTTAGGATTCAATGCAAAGGTCCAATACTCATGTATATGTAACATGATTGGGCAATAGCCCTTTGGATGCTCATATAGGCAGATGTCACATCCATCATATTCTTTAGTGGTTGAGTCTATAGCCTCTTCTTCTATAGCCATTTCCCTTTTTTACCAATTAGTGTACTTACCTGTCTCTTGGTCCCTTTTCCAACTTTTGTTGTGATCCCTTGATTTGTTTTGTGCTACTCTCTCCCCTATGGTTTCTACACAAGTAACTTTCTCTTTTATTCATTCTGACATCTTATCTAACCTTGCTTCAAGCTCATCAATAGACTTTTGTATTAACAAGGTTTGTTATGAAATCACCTCATTTAGAGTTTCCTCTTTTTCCTCATCGTAGATATGGATCTTCTTCTTTTGAAGAGTTGGCTCCTAGTGATATTTCTCAACATTCTCTCGTTTACATATCTCTTCTTCTTCTTTTGCCACATGCTTGATTAGCTTTTGGATCTGATGGGTTCCTAGTTCATATAATTAACCTTGAGCATACATCCCAAGGGCCTCTCTTGTTTGACTATGAAGCCCATCTATGATGTGAAAAATTTGCTCTTCTTGAGAGAAACCATGGCCTGGAAATTTATTTAGTAGAGAATAGTATCTATCTAAGGCCATATCCAATGGTTTATGTTGTTCTTATTTCCATCCTTGGATTTGTTTCCTTAGGTTGGACACCCTCACATAGGTTTGGTATTTCTTGTTGAAGAGTTCTATCATTGTGGATCACCAATGGATTGAATTTGGTTTCAATGATTTATACCACACTTCGGCTTTTTCTATTACTATCCTAAGAAAGAGCTTCAACTTTTTCCACCCACTTCAATGTTTTGTAAGACACAAGCATCATGGAAGGCTTTCAAATGATTTTGTGGATTAGAATCATAGCCTCCCACAAATTTAGGGATGTTAGTCATATCAAGCCTTTTGATGTGACTTTCCTTACAATGCCTATGGGGTATTTTAACTATCTCTATGATCTGTGTCATGCTCTTAGTGGCCAATAAGGGTTCACCATCATCAGACATGTCATGGTGAAAATTTCTACTTCTATTTGTCTGATTATGATGATTTTGTCTATGCTCATTTTGATGTCTTTGATTTTTCCATTGGTTTCAATTTCTATTTTTATTTTGACCTCATAATAAATCTTGATCTCTATACCTACGTTCATCTTCATCAGAACTAGACATTGAAGAGGAAGAGGAAGATGAGGAACTGCGAGAGTCACCATGGCTTCTATAGTATTCCCCATGGTTCCTTGATGTATCTTTTCTAGGTTTTGAGGAGGTCCTAGGCCTTGAGGCCTTCCTTGGTCTAGGACTTACATCATCTCCTCTAGAATTTTTTGCCTTAGGTGAATGTAGTTCTTGAGTGTAGTCAGGATGGTCATGAACATATGAAACCCCCACATAAGGTTGGTCACTCCAATTTTCTTTAATATATATCTTTTTAGTTCTCCAATGAATGTTCTTTCCATACTATTCATTATTGCTTCCTTGTGAAATAGACATTTTTGTTAGTTAATGATATGTGTGACTTAATATTTTCCAAAAGATAGATTGTTAATGCATTTACAGTGATCATGTATGATATAACTAATCTAGATGATTAGCACCATCCCTAGCAATGGTGCCAATGATGAGCGATGAGGTATCCCCTACACCCAACCATATGAATCACAAGTGTTCATACATGATCTAGTTGAACTCTGTGGATGGGACTAATTGTGCATTTAGATCATTATGTCTTGATCACAATTCACTGTCTTCCCACTTGGAGTAGTGGTAGCTTCATCATGTATGGTTTAGTCAAAAGTGAGGCATACCATAATTGATGTTATTCAACCTTATGCTACTCCTAATGATAATGAAGCAATTAATTAATTAAGCTAATTAATAATGGAAATTAAAGTCTAAACTAGCCTATAGGTGATGAGTGTCCATTCCTAACTTGTTGTACATGTCCTAAACCCACGTATCCCCTACAAGGATACTGCATGAACCAAGCAATAACGCTAGTGGGATTACCAAGCGAATACATGTTTATGATCAAAACTGGTCATGCTCATTCTACTAATTCATTAACATGCATGGAAATGTAAATATTAACTAACTACATGAAACATAAATTGCATGGAAAGTAAATTTAATCTAAGTCAAAGTGTTGCAATGAATAAGAATCAATCTCGATCTTATTGCTATTCATGTGTGTTCAAGTACATTGCCACTCAAATAAGATGTCACACAACTAACTCAAATCCACACTGTAGGCACCCACTTACTATTCTTGAAGACTACAAAATAAAACTACAATAGTTTGGCTACTTTATTGACCAAAGGATGCTAATACATGGTGGGAGCATGTGTATTTATAGATTTTATCATGAAGTTGCATTGAAATGGCTCCATAAATGTAGCAAATGCTAAGTCAACAAAGCACTATCGATGGGGAACACCACGTTGATGGGGATCTATCAATGCAACACTTTGATGCTTCATCATACCCCCATGACTAAATGAAAACTCATCCTTAAGTTCCTTTACAAAATTGGGAAGGTATGGGATTATTCATTGACATACTTGTGGTACTTCTAAAACTGTCCTTAGGTACTCAAGGAGTTGAATGTAAGACATACCTATTTAGCAAAACACACATGTTAGTATCGTCAAATTGGGGAGATAACACGATGTTACACAAAACCATAGAGTTATGATTAACTATATGGTGAGGTGGAATGAACTATAGAAGGGATTGTTGAAATTAGGACATGAGGTATCTTACCATAGGCATAATGAATCCTTGTGTGTAATTGATGATTAAAGTAATCATTAGCCCTTCCTTTTGAGATTCAAACCAAGTCCAAACAATATTTCAGTGACATTGCATTATTTCATCCTTAAGATTCATGACCATAAAATTACCACTATTGCAAGGAGTATTACCACTTAGAGTACTATCCAAGGGAGGATTTTATTCATTGCACTTTTTATTTATTTATTTTAGATTCCTGAGAAGCCACCTACCTTCAAGCATGGGTAACATATCTTTCTAGTGGAGTCCCCAGAAATTTATTTTATGCATGGATATTATTTTTGACTGTGTGAACCTTACTAGAGAATTAACTTCAAGCAGTGGTAACATGTCTTTTTAGTGACATGGTAAGGCAACACTCATTGTACTCTTACTCCCATTCTTCGTTAAATCTACAAGGATATAATACATCCTTAGCAATAAGATAGAACTCACAACAATGATCCAAAAGAATGCACAAATCCCCTTGATGTCACACCTTTTGCATTTCCTCTTGGTTCTTCATCCTTCTGTTTAGACATAATGATCACTAGTTTTTTCTTAGTTTTATTATGAGAAGAATATCATTATGACCATGGTAAAAAAATTATTATTGAAATAGATCGATGGATGTTGTGGTCTCACTATATAGGTAATAAATCCATTATGATTTGATAATACAAAGAAATATTCACCTTATTGGAACTACATCTTGCTTTATTTGGTGTGTTTTTTAGAAGGTTAACTAAAATTTGTACAAGAAAGAAAATAAATAATGGCAAAGTATAGAAAAATTGTAAAAGATAGTAAAAATTGCAAAAATAACAAGAATAGAAAAAGTATAAAAAGAATGTAAAAATTTCAAAGAATGGAAAAGGAATTAAGAATTAAAAGAATATGAAAGAATGAAAAGATATCAAACAATGTGAAAATTGGTAAGAAATATGAAAAGGTATAACATGAAATTATAAATAAAAATGAATTGTAAAACAAAAAATTGAAAAGCACTTATTAATTCCTAGATAAAGATAAGGTATCTCTCCCATGACTTAACTCATGGGCAAGTGTTTGAAAAATGGACCCTAGATCTCCTAGATCATACACTCTAGGTTTTTCACTTACCATCCTTAGTAACTTAGTTTTTCGGTTATCGTCCCATGTGATCTTGGTGGTAATCAAACTTTGATCTTGTGAGGACATATATCTCATTAGACTAGATGATCTTCTCATTTCAAAAGGTCCAACTATACTTTTTTATTCTCAAATTTAAAATTTAAGTCTTTATTTCCTCTATCTACTGGTGTATGATTAGGATTTAATATTTTTGTTTGTGAGCTCTTAGTGAAGGCTATTTTCTTAGAATAGGAGTTAATAAGTGGGTGAAAAGTTTCCATGCATGTTTTAGACAATTTTTAAGTTCTCATTTTTTGACCACTAGGTGTCTTTTGGTTTAGTGATCCATGTTTCTTCTTGTACACACACTTGTTTCTTTGGATTGTGTTGGTATTTTAAAGTTTTGGTCCACAAATTCACCCTTTGTTATCATCAATAATGCATGGAAACTTTAAGTCTTTATTTCCTCTATCTTTTGGTGTATAATTAGGATTTAATATTTTCATTTGTGAGCTCTTAGTTGAGGTCATTTTCTTAGAATAGGAGTTAATAAGTGGGTCAAAAGTTTCCATGCATGTTTTAGATAATTTTAGGTTCTTAATTTTGTACCACTAGGTGTGTTTTGGTTTAGTGGCCCATGTTTCTTGTTGTACACACACTTGTTTCTCACATTTTTTGTGGGTCAATGTAAGGATTGTGTTAGTATTTTGAAGTTTTGGTCCACAATTGCACCCTTTGTTATCATCAGTAATGCATGGAAACTTTAAGTCTTTATTTCCTCTGTTTGTTGGTGTATGATTAGGATTTAATGTTTTCATTTGTGAGCTCTTAGTTAAGGTCATTTTCTTAGAATAGGAGTTAATATGTGGGTTAGAAGCTTTCATGCATGTTTTAGACAATTTTAAGTTCTCAATTTTTTACCATTGGGTGTTTTTTGATTTAGTGGCCCATGTTTCGTTTCATACACACTCTTGTTTTTCACATTTGTTATGGGCTAGTGTAAGGATTATGTTTGTATTTTGAAGTCTTGGTTCCCAACTACACCCTTTTTATCATCAGTAAAGCATGAAATTCTCTGCATGTGTATGGCTCCTTGCATGTCTTCCTTAGAAAATTCCATAGATAAATTTCTCATCCCTAACTTAGCATCTATTGTTCTAAGCCATGCTCTTCCCATTTATGATAGGAAATTCCTTATCATTATTCTTCAAGTCAATTACTAGGAAGTTTGTTAGATAGGATCATCCATTGATAGTGGTCAATACATCTTCTATATGTCCCAAAGAAATGGTGACAAATTTATTTACAAGATCTAATCTTATGTTGTACTTATTTAAGGACAATAGGTTCCATGCTGTATAAGTTTCTTAAGATATCATATTTACTCCAGAACCTGAGTCTAGGAGAGCCTTGCATGGTGAATTTCTAGCTACTCGTAAATAAATCAAAGGAATTTCTGGATCCATTCTTTTCCTAGGAGGTGTCCCTACCTTAATCCAATCTAATACTATATCTATTAGCATGATAGTTTTAAGTTCTTGATTTAGTTTTTATAGAAGCATGGTATTGGTAGGAGGATCTATCATAAGAGAAACTTGTCTTAATGAAGTCCTAATTTTACTAGCCTTCTTTGGACTTGTCATAAAGAAAGGGTGTTTTTTTAGATTTTTCCTTAGTATTGTTGGTATGATCCTCTATTTGTACATTTTCTACCCTTGTAGCATTCTTTTGCTATGATTGTGATGGTAGTTTCCCCTACATGATAGGTGGTGGCATAAGTGGTAAAGGGTTAGAAGGTTGACTCAATGAACCAGCTGCATGTTAATGCATGTATGGACTAAAATGCATTCTTGGAGGTGTAAGTCTATGGTATTTTTCTGGATAGTATTGAGGAGTCTAAACTATTGCATTTCCTAGAGAGATCGGATGCTAAACATAGTATCCATAAGGATTTGGTTGCTAATATGGGTATTGTCTTGGTGGTGGCATTACCCATGATTGTGATTTCTGCCACCGTTGATGGTACTACTCTTGTGGTTGTGGATAAGCTCCATTGGGGTAGTAGGTTGTTGGAAGGTCTACTAGTAGTTACCTTGATGGTAAGGTAACCATTTTTGACATTTTCTTTTTGATGAATCTTGGATGAAGTGCATATGACCCTATTTCTTGAAAATGTGTCATTACAAGGCAACACCCTTTTGGATGTTCATATTAGCACACTGTACACCCTTTCTCATCCTTTGAGCTTATATCAAAACATTCTACCATCGAATCTACTTTTTCTTTTTTGTCCAAAGTCTCTTTTCTTCTTTTTCTCTTTGCCTTTGCTAAAGGCTTGCTCAATTCTTTCTTTGATAACTTTCAAAGCTGTTACGAATTTTTCATCCACCAAATCCCACATCTTTTCTACCTTGGTTGCTATATTAGTAATAGATTTTTGAATAGGTAGTGTCTTCTTTTGTATCACCTCTTTCAAGGTTTCTTCTTCCTATTGATCACATATTCTTACCTCTCTCTTCTGGATAAATGGATCTCTATTATACTCTTTAGTTGATTCTCTCTTCTTCAATTCACTCTCTTCCTTTGCCACTTGGTCAATGAGTATCTAAATTCAATGGATAGTCATTTTAGTTAGTCTACCTTGGGCATAAACCCTAAGGGTTTTCTTGGTTTTGTTCCTCAGCCCATCAATAATGTGCCTATGTTGCTCCCTTTGGGAAAATTCATGGCCTAGGCACCTATGTAGAAGCAAATAGTATCTACCCATTGCCACATCAAGGGATGCATGGGTCCCTAGCTTCTAGCCCTGGATCTATTTCCTTAAGTTTGACACTCAAGAATAGGTTTGATATTTATCATTAAAAGTTCAAGCATGGTACTCCATCTTCTGATTGATTCAGATTCCAATGATCTATACCAGTATTCTGCCTCTTTAATAAGTGTCCAAGGGAATAGCTTAAGTTTCTACCAGTCACTCTCTATATTTTGTAGGATGTAGGCATCATGGAATGGTTAAAGGTGGTGTTGCAAATTTGCATTGTATCCACCCTCAAATCTTGACATGTTGTTCATGTCTAGCCACTTAATGCAACTATTCCTTACATGACTGCTGGTATGTAGAAAACTTCTCTTATGTTTATCATGCTACGAGTAGCCATCATAGGTTCTTCATGATAATTGGGTTTGCATGCTTTGTTGTAGTGTTGCCCCCTTTAGTACTCATACCTCTTTCTTTGTGCACATTTATCCCTACTTCTTCATGGTTCATGTTTGTCATCTTCCTCATTAGAATGTCTTGGAAGATAATCATGTTGATCATGAGTTTGATGTCTCTCCTTTTCATGATATCTATACTTGTATTTTTTTAGATTAGAGTCCACTAATGATCATGGGGATAAATATGAAGCAGTGGGAGAATGATGCTAGTTAGTTCTCCTTCTATGACTTTGGTATTCTTCCCTTTGTGATCCAGCAAAAGCTTTTAGCCTTGAGTCCTGTTTACACTTAGAGTCTGTTGCTTCTCTTCTTAGTGTCTTTCCTAAGGTTGAATGTAACTAAACATTGATAGGTTCTTCTAGATGAATAATAGGCATTTGGAAATGGACTTCATGATCCTAATGGAGTTTCTCTACTACAAATGCATGGCCATCAAGTTCTTCCAAGACAATAGGAGAGTTAATCAGTTTTTCCTTATTGCGCATATGTTTGGTCTTAGTAGTAGCATCTCTCTACACTTGTGCCTCTATGGGTATGTAGGGTCTTGTCATGTGTTTGATCACATAATACCCTTCTTGCACATGTGATTAGTCAGGGTTTGACTATGTCGATTAGATGTTGTTGATGCTACTCCATCGATGGGATCTCATTGACGTGATTCCATCAATGCAGGGCTTGATCCATGTGTACCTATTGATGGGGATCCTATTTTTCCTCTAAATGTGTACCTACCCTCTACATTTATGACATAAGTCTCATAGTTGTAGCAAAGCTCTAGCAGTCCTCCCACTCAAAAGTTAGAATATTTTTTGAGTGCCCATAGTATAAGTCAAAGAGTGTACAAATCTTTATTCAAGCACTATTGTATTTGAGCACTTCAATGTGTGAAGCAATAAAGATGAGCTTTCTAATCAAACATTGCAACACTTGGATTAGACTAATTATTTTCTTTAAGCATTTAATATTCATGCAATTTTATTTAATGTTTTCAGTAATTAATTAAGTAAGTAATAAAGATTAAATAGTAAACATAAGTACGACCACTTCAAGCATATATCTAATGCTTGGTAATCCTAGTGATGAACCACAATATCACATACGTAATATCGTGTCCGCGATATCGGATCAGCCATGTGATGTCAGATACCCGATATCACGACCTATCTCATTGCCTATAAATAAGAGGCAGCACCCTTGGTTTCAAAAATTAGAAGTTAGTCCCTTAGCCAAATTCTTGTCATTTTTTCCCTCTAGAGTTAGAATTATTTATGCATGCTTGTAGTAGGAGTCATAGAGTGGACAGATCTTTATTCAAGCATTGTGTACCTGAGCACACTTTGTGTACGGCAATAAAGACGAACTTTATGATAAACCTTGCAACATACAGAATAGATTAATTAGTGTTAATTATTATTTAATGCTTTCCTAGTTAATTAATGATCTCTCTCACCTTACAACTCTCTTAGTTAAATACACTCAGTACGCCCGCTTGAAGCATGCGTGTAACACTTGGTAACCCGATAACGATTAGAGTTTGGTTCAGGATGTGTTGCACTGGTTCAGGATGTGTACGATGAGTGGGAATAGATACTAGTGTTATGAGTACTTAGAAATTAGTTAATGAATAGTTAAATTAGATTAGTTACTTGGTTATTTCTCTCTCCCCTCGTTATTAGTGCAGGATATAAAACCCATAAAAGCCATAAAAATCATATGCCTCAAGCTTACTTAACCATCCAACCATGACATACAAGTAAGTTTGGGAAGACAATGATTAACCAACCCGTTATTGTTCCACAAAGGTGCATAGGCACTTAGTCCTTGGAATTTGAATAAATCATGCATGAAATGCTCATATTCATATGGTTGAGCATAGGGGTACCTTGCAGCTCATCATTAACATCGTTGTTGAGGACTTAGTTGTTTATATGCTATGTAGAACTTAGGAAATCATTTACATCATTGGAACAAATCCTTAGGGTTGATTAAGAAAAAGATAATAATACATTGCACACTGAACAAGACAAAATGTCTTCTTCTTCACACAAAAGCACTTCAGCACCTAGGACTAACACAAGAAGCAATCGGTAGCAAGATACACATGACGTTGATCCGCCAATTTCTCAACAGTTTCGTGTGGTATATGTTCATCTCGATGAATATGTACCCAACTTCACCTTTATTCTCCATCAAGACGAACAACTGCGTTGGTGTGACTTGGAAGGTAACATAGTGTTACCTCCCAACCGTTCAGTTCCAAGTATGCCTCTTCGTGCTCTCACGCGAATAGGCATGCAACACTTACATGCTGAGTACATTGCGCAAGAATATGATTCGAGAGACTATCATCTCACAGAAGTGCAACATCAAAGGGATTTTCAATAGGAGAGACACCATGAATCCTTGAAGGGAAAATGGTCTAAGGCTGCCCCCCACGTTTTAAGCGAAATTGAGGGTGATGAACCTACCTTAGGTAGTGACCCACATAACGATGTTCCTCCCCTTGACTTTGGCCAAGGGGTTGTATATCAAAACCTTTATTCTACTATTCGCAACCCAGGTGCTAATACCAATGAACACAAAGTGTCTAAAAAAGGAACAAAGACACATGACAAAGGTGGGCATTCTAATCGCAATCACAATTGAGGCAGAGACCACTGAAGAGAAGGTAGTAGACATTGTCATGGGGGCGGTTCTCCTTCTTCTTCACCTTCATCATCTCCTTCACCCTCTCCTTCCGTGTCCGAATGTATCCATAGAGAAATAGATCGTGAGGATAAGGGCAAATAAAGTGGAAGTCACAGACAAGACAACCAAGACAGAGGACGAGGGCACTCTAGGGAATCACACCATAGAAGAAGGGAGAGTAGGAAACCACGTAGGCACCATAGATGCTACAAACGAGATGATCATGATGAACCCATAGTTACTACACGAAGCATGCTAGATATAACTAAGGCTGTGAGAGTTCCAACAAGGCACCAAAAAGATAGTAGGATCAAGAGGTTAGACATGAATAACATTCCACGATTTGAAGGGGGATATAACGCTGATCCTCAAAATCACTTACAAGCATTTCACGATGCATGTGCCTTGTAAAACATAGAAAAAAATGGCAAAAACTTAAGTTGTTCCCAAAGACATTAATAAAAGAAGTTGAAAGCTGGTACTGGTCCTTAGAATTAGAATCCATTCATAGGTGGAGTACTATGTTAGAATTGTTCAACGATAAGTACCAAACGTACTCTTGGGTATCTAACCTACGAAATCAAATCCAAGGATGCAAATAGAAAAGTCATGAACCCTTGGATGCTACCATGGGCCACTATTATGCACTTCTACATCATTGTCCTGGCCATGGTTATTTGCAGCGGGATCAACTGTGCCATCTCGTAGATGGGCTTAGGCATGAAATGAGAAGAACCCTTGGGAATTATGCCCAAGGGAGGTTATCTAAGCTTAGGTCCCATCAAATTCATAGGCTACTAGAGAAAGTACCTAAGGAAGAAGGTGAGCAACAAAAAAGAGAGAGTGCGGAGGAACATAACTGAGATCCTTCCCTCCGAAAGAAGGAAGTAAGATTTTGTGAGGATGAGGAAGAGTCACCACTCGAAGAGATGGTGAATAGGAAAACATTGCCTATCCAAAAGTTAGCTTCAAAAGTATCTATAAAAGGTAGACCAAATGTGGGACTCCCTGGATAGTAGATTTCAAACTGTGCTTAAAGTAGTAGAGGAGTCTAGAGAGCGAGGTAGTGATCATGACAAAAGGAAAAAGAGAGAAGTAGAAAATGCATGTAACAAGGGTAAGGGTAAATTTGCTATTATTGAAGAACTTGTGGACTCAAATATAGATGATGATAATGGATGTGAGATATGCCAATATGATCATACTAAGGGATGTTGCCCTGTGATCTCACATCTACAGGAGTCTGGGGTGTATGCACTTAATCTACGTTTAAATAAACAGCAAACATCTCAGTAGTTACCTTATCCCCAAGGTAGTTCCACCAACCTTTAACATATTATCCAAGTGGAACTCCACCACAACCAATTAAGCAACATCAATAGTGCCAACACCCACAATCATGGGGAATGCCACCACCAACGCAACAATATCCTTAACGACAACCTGATCCATATGGATATTACGTGTAGCATCCAATCTCTCCACGTGACTCTGTTGGTCATGTTACTCCCCAAATTCACTACCAAGCCTATGAGTACTATAGGACTCCCTCTCCTAGGGGTGACATTCCACAAGTGTACCATCCTTCCAATCTGACCGCATCTCTCTCACCAATAGCTCCATTACCACCTGCTCCAGCAATGCAAGGCGAACTCCCTGCTCAGCCATAGCAATGCAATGCCACAAGGGCTGTTAATCCTCAACCTAGTGTTGGATCTAAAAACCATATGAAAAAAAGATCTTTCTTCAGAACCAATAGTCCAACCAAGCCTTTGCAACCCCAAGCGACTGAGTCTTTCGATGCCTCTTTATCAACTAAAGCTTCAGAGCCCCCTTCGAACTTGACACCACATTCAATGCAGACGGTCATGTTAACACATGTTGTTACTGATTGGATCAAAGATGGCCACATTCCTAGGAAATTCTCTGATCCTGGGAGTCCCCTAATATATCTACAAATTGCTAGGAATGAGCCATGTAAAGCTCTTTTGGATTTAGGTTATGGTGTCAACCTAATATCCCAAGAAATGTATAAGGCCTGGAACCTACCTCCATTAAAAAAGAGCAACATCTGTTTAGAGTTGGCTGACCAATCCATCACTGTTCCATTGGGATTAGTGGAGGACATTGTTAGTACTATTTGTGGATGGTCATATTCAGCTGACTTCCTAGTGATCCAAGTAAACAATAGTAAGGGGAACTTCCCAATCATAATGGGAAGGGCATGGCTAAGCACTATCGATGCACGCCTAGGTATCCATGATCTTTCCCTAGAAATATCTAAGGAAAACACTTTTGGAAAGATCGAGAAGAAGAAGGTTCCATGCATCTCATACAGTGACACAGGGTGTAACTGCGTGTAGAGATTATGGGTTGTGCAAAGTTTAACATTTCCTGCATGCAATCAATGTGCACAAATGATCAACATATAAAGGTGCCTATCTGTAGCAGCCACACGACAAGAAGACACCCAATGGCTAATAGCTGATCAAGAAAGCAGCTCACTTCTATGCATGGAACTAACTAAGGGTTTGACTTGCGCTTACATAGATAGCATTGATGCATTAGAGCAAGTCCACCACCAACTTCCCAGTCCTAACTTAGAAAACATCAACTGGGGAAAGTTGGAAATTCCTAAAAAGTTTAAACAAGAGCCCCTAGAGCTAAAACCATTACCCATCGGTATGGAATACATGTTCCTTAAGAATGGAAAATTAGTAATCATCAACGCAAGACTTGCTCCATAACAAAAAGAGAATTTTCTTAAGGTAATAAAAAAATGGTCAAAGGCCTTTGCTTGGTCATATCTAGAATTAATGGGAATAGATCCTAGGATATGCCAGTATAGGATTTACACTGACTCCTCCATGAAGTCTCGAAAATAACCACAGAGGTGATTGAACCCAAAGTTGAAGTAAGTAGTAAAAGAAGAAATTGAACAGCTTCTAAAGGCTGGGTTCATATACCCCATTGTTGATAGCGAATGGGTTAGCCCCTTGGTAATCATGCCTAAAAAGAGAGGCAAATGGAGGATGTGTATAGATTTTAGGCTGCTAAACATGGCAACATTCAAGGATCACTTTCCATTGCCATTTGTTGACAAAGTATTGGACACAATCGCAGGCCATCGCTATTATAGTTTTATGAATGGCTATAGCGGATACAACCAAATACAAATAGCCCCAAAAGACCAAGCCAAAAATACGTTCACCAATCCTTGGGAAACGTTTGAATACAAAAAAATGTCATTTGGCTTGTGCAATGCCCCTGCCATGTTTCAACGCTTAGTTTTAAGCATATTCTAGCAGTAGATAGGAAATAGTGTGGAAGTCTTTATAGATGACTTCTCCACCTACGGGACAAGTTTTGATCAAGCCTTAGACTAATTAGAGCAAGTGCTGGAAAGATGTGTAGAAACTAATCTAAGGTGTGATTGGCAAAAAAGCCACTTGATGATCCAAGAAGGCATAGTACTTGGGCATAAAATTTCACATGCAGGGATAGAGGTAGACCCTTAAAAATCAAAGTCATCCAAGGAATTACTCATCAACCGAAAACTTTCAAGGAAATTCGTTCATTCCTTGGACACACTAGCTACTATAGAAGATTCATAGAGAACTTTTCGAAGATTTCCAAACCATTGGTAGAGCTGACGAAAAAGGATATACCCTTCGAGTAGACCAAGGAATGTGAACTAGCTTTCCAAAGTCTGAAGCAGAAGCTAGTAGAACCGCCCATTCTACAAGCTCCTGACTAGTCCAAACCATTCCATGTCATGACTGATGCATCCAACTATGCCTTAGGAGCCGTACTTATGTAGTTAGATGACCAGAAACATCTATATTACATCCACTGTGCAAGTAGAAGTATAGCTAGTGCACAACTTAACTACACTACTATAGAAAAAGAATTAATGGTTGTAGTGTTTGCACTAGAAAAATTTAGGTACTATGTATTGGGGTACAAAGTATTCATACACACAGATCATAGTGTCATTCGGTTCCTCATGAATAAGCCAATGGCAAGCCCTCATATTATACAATGGCTGGTAATCCTACAAGAGTACGATCTAACAATGATCGATCGTAAGGCCACCAAGAACGTAGTTGTCGATCATTTATCATAGTTATTGATGAGTGGCGAGGTACCCCTACACTCAACCATACGAATATGAGCGTCTCACACGTGATCCAATTGAACTCCAAGGACTAAGTGCTTACGTGCCTTAATGGAACACTTAAGATTAATCAATCGCTATCTTTCCAATCTTACTTGTATTGTCACGGTTGTATGGTTAAGTAAGCTTGAGGTATGTGATTTTTATATCTTTTATCTTTTTAATGTCTATGCTAATAGGGAAAGATGAAGAGAACTAAATGACTAACTTTCATTAACTATTCACTAACTAAGTTCTAATTGTCCTAGCACCAGTATCCGTTTCCACTTGCCGCACATACCCTGAACCAGTGCAACACTGCTGGGATTACCAAACGCTACTCGTTACTGGGTTGCCAAGCATTACAAACATGCTTAAAGCATTCCTACTAAATGCACTTAACTAGGAGAGTCAAGGGTTGAGAGAGATTTAATTATCTAGAAAAGCATTTAAACATTTAACAATAATTAAATCCTATTTAGCTTAGTCCACATGTTGCAAGGTTTATCAGAAAGTTCGTCTTTATTGCCGTACACAAATGTGTGCTTAGGTACAATTTGCTTGAATAAAGATCCGTTTACTTTAAGACTGCTACTGCAGGCACATGGAAATTATTCTAACTCTAGAATGGTAAAACTACTATAGTTTGGCTAAGGGTCTAAGTCTAGATGCCTAAAATAAGGAAAGTCACCTCTTATTTATAGACATTGCGACGGGCTGTGATATCGCATCTGCGATATCATAGGGACGGATGCGATATCGCAGCTCATCATACCTCCATGACTAAATGAAAACTCGTCCTCGAGTTCCTTACAAAATATTGGGAAGGTATGGGATTACTGACTTAAATGAAACTAATGGTAAATGGGGTAACATGTGAACGGATCATCATTACAACACATGACAAAATTAGTGTTCATGACAACAAAAGTGAACACTATACACATTTGACATCCAGCCTTATTTGGTAGCTAAGAAAGAAGAGAGAGAGAGAGAGAAAAGAAGAAGTTTGTTGCTACCAATGCCAAGATTGCACCTTTTGTTGTCCATCCATAACTGCACCATTGATCTTGTTCCTTGCATAACTGCTCTAGCACAAATCCATCCCAAGTTTTCCCTCCAGATCCAATACATTGGTGTATGATTGTCATCTACACACACAACACAATCTTAAATTAGCAAGGGTAAATGAATCACAATGCAGTTGATACCTTGCCTGGGTGAAAGGTCCATTGGCTGAGTTGTGGTATGGCTGATGCAAATTTTGGAGATATAACACTGGTGACTACCCAAGGTGTAGGGGTTTAGAGAAAATCAAAAAAATTGGACCAGGACCCCCATGACTGAGAGCAAACTTTCGGTAGCGAGAGAATGGAAAAAGATAAGGAATAAGAAAGATGGAGAAAAATAAACAACAGCAACACTGATAAAATGGATGTCAGGGATGGAAATGAAAAAAATAAATGGTGATTGCAAAAATTTTTAAGGGAAAAAAATTAATAGATGCACTAAATAGGAATGCCAATGGGTCCTCCCCAAAGTAGGCTCATGCCCTTAGTGCCCTGACAATCCCACATTCAAAGATTCTGTAGGCTCTGGAAATGTCATTGGAAGCAAGAGTTAAAGTCTTAACCCCAAGAGTTTACCAAAAAAAAGAACTAATGCATCAACCAAAATATGGACTATTGATACAACTGGCAATGAGGTGAAAAATGGAGAAAGAATGATGGAAATAAGAGAATGAAATGGAGTCTCAAGAACAAGGTGATGTACAACCCCTTATGTATTAATGGTTAATGTGACTTAGTAGATATCATCCAAAATCTAGCCTCAAACAATCCACATCCAATAACTTCGCATTAATACATTTGGCTAATCAATCCACTTGAAGTAACAAGAATGCTACCACCAAAGATTTACCACCATTCCGACGAAATGAAAAAGGCGAAAATAGAAAGTGAGGAAGGGCCTTAGTTAGAGGAAACATGTTTATTTAGTTCCATAACTAGTGCTTGTAGCCCAGATGATTATTTCATCTAAGGGGTATGCTTGCAATCCTCACTTTTCACTTTTCACTTGTTTTTTTTATTGCATGAGAACCACACCATGCAAAGACTTATTATTTTTGTTAGCTCAACTTCTCGATAGTGGAGCAGCATTGGAATGGTAAGGAAAACTCAAGAAGAAAAAATCCAAGCCCCCAAGAGAATGGCTAGCACAAATGCATCAAATCCCCTTGAAGTCATACCCTTTTCAATCCTTGATTCCTTCCTTGGTTTGAGAAATACCCAATCACCAATTCGTTGATAGTTCTTATTATTGAAGGAAAGGGACTATATAGTTCCAAGCCAAGAGAGACCATAGAATGTTGTGGATGCATGGATGATGTGGACTCATTGCCTATTATATCAAAAGAACCATACCATAGTATCAACATTATAAATCAAAGGTAAAAACCAAACATTGGCAATCAATGGAATATAGTTCATACCATCTTTAGGAGTACTTATTAGGTGAAAAACTTAACAACATAAATAATCACACAAATAAATGAAAAAGTATGAACAATGTTGGAAAAAAAAACAAGAAAAGTTAAAGAAATTTGTAAAACAAAAATGTGTAAAACAAAAAATTAAAAAAAAAAAGGAACTAAGGGCCTTGATTGATCAACATAGGTGGCCATCTCCCCCATGACTAATTTGGAAGGAGAAGATTCGAAGTAATGAGTGAGGTCATCCTCTCTTAGAGGTATTATGTGCACTAGCTGTTCTAAGTTCATGGAAGGGTTTGGTTTGTTGCACATTGACCAGTAATCTCTTATTAGGGCTTTCAGGTTTGTACATGATCATGGCTCCTGAGGAAAAGGCTGTATGAATGATGTAAGGCCCTTCCCACAATGTTTGAAATTTTTTGCATTATGGCACATGTGTGGGGTTCTAGTAAAAGACCTTATCTCCTAGTTGGTACTTCACCTTCTGAATTTTTAATTCATGACATTGTTTGTTATGTGCCTTGTGCAACTCATTTGATGATAGGGCAACCAATCGATTTTCATCTAGCATGTTTAGAGTTGCCAACCTTTGTTTTTATGCTAGATCAAGGTCAAGGTGGAGGTCACACGCCATGGATAGTGTACGGAGCTTGGTTTGAATTGGAAGCTTTGGAAGTTTTCTGTATACTAACTCATAGGGAGAATATCCTATAGGGAGTTTCCAAGTGAAGCGGTATGCCCAAAGAGCATCATTTATTTTAGTGCTCCAATATCACCTATATTTGATAATTTTCATTATTAATATTTTAGTAATCTCCTAGTTAGTGATCTTGGCTTGGCCATTAGATTGGGGGTGATAAGGTGTAGTTAATTTATGTTCAACCCCTAAGCGTTGCATCAACTTCTGAAAGGTTGCACTCGTGAAGTGTGTTCATTATATGAGATAAGTGCACATGGCATACCAAACCTATTTATGATTTGTTGTTGCACAAATTGTGCAATTGTAGATGATGTGCAGTCTATAACAACAACTGCTTCAGCCCATTTCGTTAGATAATCAACAACAACAATGATGTAAGCTTTTAAATTAGACATTGGTGTAATGGACCCCATAAAGTCTATTCCCCATATGTCGAAGGGGTCTAAAGTTTGAATCCATTGTTGTGGACCCTCCATTCTAGCAGTCATTCCTCCATCACATTGACAGCACTCGCAGGATTGGACAAATTGATGGGCATCCCGAAATAATGTTGGCCAGTAATATCCTACAAGCAGGATCTTAATAGCCATTCATCTCCCTGCATAGTGATCCCCACAAGGGCCCTCATGAGCATCTTGGAGAACTCTTATTTGGTCCATATTGGGCACACACCATCGAACCAAGCCATCAAGATAGACTTTGTAAAGTTGTCCGTTGATCTCCATGAAGTACTTGGCTCTGTGAAGAAACTATTGTTTCTTTGTAAAGTCCAACTCCTGTGGTGTTTTTTTGGAAAGGAGATAGGTGAGAATGCTACTATACCAATTTTTTTCCATGGATTAGTTATTCACTACAATGGCAAAGAGGGCTTTGTCAGGAAATGATCGGATATGGCATATTCATCCTCCTTACTGTCCCAATGTAACCGAGATAAATGATTTGCAACTACGTTCTCGGTGCCTTTTCAATCGATCATCGTTAGATCGAACTCCTGTAGGATTACCAGCCATCATATAATATGAGGGCTAACTGTTATTCAGACGGCGCAAATATTTTCACTGCTCGCGGATGGAATGCCAAAATGGTACGATAACATTAAAACTTACCTTCTGCATGGCGAACCACCACATGAGCTAACGTGCGCACAAAAAGATGCAGTCCGCAAGCAAGCTAGGCAATACATCATCATAGGAGACAGTACCCTTTGTAGACGCTCTTTCGATGAAGTATTGATTACTTACGTTAACAAAGACCAAGCACAATGTATAGTCGGTGAAGTTCACAAGGGACTGTGTGGAGGACACGTAGCCCCATGGGCCATGGCTGCTAAAATCTGTCACTTAGGGTATTATTGGCCATCCCTTTGTGAAAGATCACATCTCAATAGGTCTGCCATTTCATTTTAGACAACATCATAACTAGATTTGGCCTCCCGATGACTATCGTGACCGACAATGGGCCACAATTTAGCAGTGTGGAAACCAAATATTTTTGTGATAGCCTTCGTATCAAACAATATTTTTCCTTGCCTTATTACCCGCAAGAGAATGGTCAAGCTGAAGCAACGAATAAGATCATTATCAATTTTCTCAAGAAAATGCTCAGCAGTAACAAAAGACGATGGCATGAAAAGATCCTCTATGTGCTATGGGCGTATCGTACCACATGTAGAACAGCTACAGACAGTATACCCTATAGCCTAGTCTATGGATCTGGGGCAGTGCTACCCCTTGAATTACAACTTTGGTGCGATGAGTCTGATGGTTGATGACGACTTGCTAGGCCGAGCATCAACATTGGGACCCCGGCCTCTTGCTACGATCCCTTTCCCATGGCCCGCTCACTCCTTCTCACCTTGGACGGTACTTGTTTTAACAACTTCTCTGGCGATTTGGCTAAGCAATGGTGTTCTCTGTTTTCTTTTTTGATTCCAGGTTACTTACTATGAGGACGTCGTTCAAAAGTACGTTCACCAGAGCAGTGAAGTACAGATAGCGTTTTGAGATGGCCACTTAGGTTAGCCTGTCTACTTAGGAGTGCAACCCTGTCTTCCTCACAATTCGACCTCTTGTTCCTATTCCCCTCCTTGGCCATTCCATCTGCTTTCCTTGCAAAATGTGAATACATAACATATGCTTTTCGCGTCTGCATTACAATCAAGTCCATGAACTGGCGCAATGCAACTCGCCTAGTGGGCAACACAAAAAAAATGGGAGTCGAAAAAATAGATGAAAAACAACTCATCCAGGCCGTGTAGACGTAACACAACCTGTCCTTGCAAGCCCCTTTATCTACAATATGATGGTATAACTCCATGCAAATGCAATCGCAGGAGGATGCCTCATGACTTATTCTCGAAAAGCTGTACTCACCCACTTGAGTCTTCTCCGAAACTCACTACTTTCGTTTCTATAAGAATTTCCCCCGTACCGTGTTATCTTCAGTTTTCCCACTTCTACACTTTTAGATTGATAAGGCGACACCTGAGTAACCATCGACGGATGTTGTTGGTACTTTTACCTATCCGGTGTTTCGTATTCTTTGTTGACGTCTTTCGGGCAAGCCTTCTAAACGTCAACAAAGAGGGGCCATTGAAACATCGTGGAAATTGTGGATCGGCCTAAGGCGAAGATTCACAATTCAGGAAAAAGCTTGTAGCAGAAATCCAGAAGGCAGAACAATGCAATAGGGCGTGCAACATCAAGTCTCCAAATTTCTTAAAAAATTCTAACTTTGTTGCTCCTTACGCTACATTACGCAATGTAGCGTCATGTCGCTCACTGTAATTCTGCATGATGCAACGAAGGTGGCTTACTGTAGCAATGAAGTCAGCAAAAATTTGGAACTTCTGCAAATATGACAAGTTTAAGGCCTAAGCAGCGGTCTACGACTTGTCACATATTCCACCAAGTCTTTTGATCAAGACTGTATTCACGCTCCATTACGCAAAGCAGCGTAATGAGCCTCGAAGAAATCAAAGTCAATGTCAAAAGAAGCACGGCAGATTGGTCGCTTTACGCTTTATTACGCTACGTAGCGGAAGTAAGCGTAACGCGCTGAAAATTTGACCATTTTACGCTCTATTACGCTTTGTGGTATAAATAAGCGCAAAAAACGGCTTGAGTTAACCACTTTTACGCTCTATTATGCTCTGCAGCATAAATAAGTGTAACACGTGGAATTCATCACATTACGCTCTACTACGCTACGCAGCGTAAACGAGCGTAATGCAGTATAAAGTTAGTTAATGCAGTATTAGACACGCACTTGTTACCCATGTGCGGCAATACACTCATCAGCGTATCGCAGCGTAATCATGAGGTGGTTTTAGCAAGAGTGGTTTACAGTGCACCTCACCCCCAAGACGTAATGTGGCATGACCAGCTTTAACAAGTCAATGGTGTTTTGAAAGTTCAAGACACATGTCATCAAGACCATGCCTTCCCATATGATGCTGAACTTATAAATACCCCAGTTGATGAAGGAAAACAGAGAGGAAAAAAAGGGGGGAGGGATTTTCTTCTTTTGAAGGACATAAGGCATTGTTTGAGCATTAGCAATGGGAATGATTAGTCTTCTTGGCGAAAACATTATCCTCTTTATTGGCGATCATTAGCAGCTTTAAGCAAAGATTACCGAGGGCAAAAGGAGCAGATCAAAGATCGAGAGATCATCTGGTACGATTGGCAAGGTTTATTGATCAGAAACAGTTGATCGATAGACATCCAGCCTTGACCTTCCTTGCATTCCACTTTTGGCTTACGAGGTAGATCAAACTTCATTTTGTTCTCCCTTTTAAACAGTTTTCTTATTGTTTC
>MNCI01002736.1:219922-257460 GCA_015680685.1 Gnetum montanum | reverse complement strand
TTTTCTCCAGCACGGCCCTCGCACGGATCCGTGGTTAAGACTGTGTACACGGATCTTCGCTCGGTATTTTCAGCGACCGACGTTTTCCGTCATTACACTAACCATTGGCTTGTTCATGAGGAACCTGATTGCATTATGATCCATATGGATGAACACTTTGTAACCTAACATATAGTGCCTAAACTTATCCAATGCAAACACTACAACCATTAATTCTTTTTCTATAGTTTTGTAGTTAAGTTGTGCACTGGCGATACTCCTACTTGCATAATGGATGTAGTAAGGATGCTTTTGGTCATCTAACTATGTAAGCATGGCTCCCAAGGCATAATTGGATGCATCAGTCATTATATGGAATGGTTTGGGCCAGTTCGGGGCTTGTAGAATGGGATTTTCCATAAGATTTTGTTTCAGAGTTTGGAATGCTCGTTCACATTCCCTAGTCCATTCGAATGGTGCATCCTTCTTTGTTAGTTCTGCCAATGGTTTGGAAATCTTAGAGAAGTTCTCAATGAATCTCCTATAGTAGCTAGTGTGTCTAAGGAATGACCGAATGTCTTTGACAGTTTCTGATTACCAAATGATTCCTTGGATGAACCTAGCTTTATCTGGGTCTACCTCTATTCCTAAATGTGAAATCTTATGCCCAAGTACTACACCTTCTTGGACCATCAGATGGCTTTTCTACCAATTAAGCCTTAAGTTGGTTTCTACACATCTTTTCAGCACTTGCTCTAATCGATCCAAGGCTTGATCAAAGCTTGTTCCATAAGTGGAGAAGTCGTCCATAAAGACTTCCACTCTGTTTCCTATATGCTATTGAATATGCTTAGAACTAGGTGTTGAAATGTGGCAAGAGCATTAAACAAGCCAAATGGCATTTTTTTTATATGCAAACGTTCCTCAAGGACTAGTGAACATTGTCTTGGCTTGATCTTCTGGTGCTATCCGTATTTGGTTGTATCCACTATAACCATCCAGAAAACTATAATAGCGATGCCCTGCTATGGTGTCTAAGACTTGGTTAACGAATGGAAATGCAAAGTAATCCTTGAATGTTGCCATGTTCAGCAACCTAAAATCAACACACCCTCCATTTGCCTCCCTTTTTAGGCACAATCACCAGAGGGCTAACCCATTCACTATTAGAAATGGGATATATGAACCCAGCCTTAAGAAGTTGTTCTATTTCTTCTTTTACTATTTGTTTCAATTTTGGGTTCAATCACCTCTGCGGTTGTTTTCGAGGTTTCATGGAGGGGTCCATGTAAATCCTATGCTGGCATATCCTAGGATCTATTCCAATTAACTCAAGGTATGATTAGGAAAAGGCTTTTGACCACTTGTTTATCAATTTCAGTAGTCTTTCTTTTTGTTTGGGAACAAGCCTTGCATTGATGATCACTGGTTTCCCGTTTTCGAGGATCATATACTCCAAACTGGTGGGCAATGATTTCAAATCTAGGGGCTCTTATTTAAATCTCTCAGGAATTTCCAACTTCCCCCAGTTGATGTTTTCAAGGTTAAAACTTGGAAGTTGGCAACGAACTTGTTCTAGTATGTCTATGCTTTCAATGTAAGCACTAGTTATTCCCTCAGTTAGTTCCATGCATGTTAGTGAGTTTCTCTCTTGATCAACCATCAACCACTAGGTGTCTTCTTGTCATGTGGCAGCTACATACAGGAACCTTTGTATATTAATGTCTTGTGCACACCGATTGCATGTAGGCAATGCTAAACTTTGCATAAACCATGATTTCTACATGCAATGGCACCCCGTGTCACTGTATGCGATGCATGGAACTTTCTTCTTCTTAATCTTTTCAAAAGTATTCTTCTTAGATATTTTCAGGGAAAGATCGTGGATTCCTAGGTGTGCATCTATGGTACTTAGCCATGCTCTTCCCATTATTATTGAGAAGTCCCCCTTACCGTTGTTTACTTGTATCACTAGGAAATCAGCTAGATACGACCACCCACATACAATGGTAACAATGTCCTCCACCAGTCCCAAGGGGACAGTGATGGACTGATCGACTAGCTCTAGTCGAATGTTACTCTTCCTCAATGGAGGCAAGTTCTAGGCTTTATACATCTCTTGTGATATTAGGTTGACTTTAGAACCTGAGTCCAGAAGAGCCTTACATGGTTCATTCCCAGTGACTTGGAGATAAATTAAAGGACTTCCAGGATTAGAGAATTTCCTAGGCAAGTGGCCCACCTTAATCCAGTTAGTAACAACATGTGTTAACATAACCGTGTTCATTAAGCTTGATTTTTGGGTTGAAGGAGGCCCCGAAGCTTTACTTGGTAGGGAGGTGTTCAGATGTTCAACCGCTTGTGATGGTGAGGACTTGGTTGGATTGTTGGTTCTAAAGAAAGATCTTTTCTACATAAGGTTGTTAGAACCAACTGCGGGTTGAGGATTCACAGCCCTTGTGACATTAGGTTGCTGCAGTTGAGTGGGGAGTAGCCCTTGCATTGCTGGAGCAGGTGGTAATGGAGCTATTGGTGTGAGAGTTGCAGATGGATTTGAAGGATGGTATGTTTGTGGGTTGTCTCTCCCAAGAGAAGGAGTACTATAATACTCCTGAGCTTAGTAGTGACGTTGTGGTGTCACGTGACCAACTAAGTCACGTGGAGAGATTGGCTACTGCATGTAGTAGCCATATGGATCCAGTTGCTGGTAAGGGTATTGTTGCCTTAGCGATGGCATCCCCCATGACTGTGGGTATTGCCATTGCCAGTGTTGCTCAATAGGTTGTGGTAGATTTCCACTTGGATAATACATTAATGGTTGGTGGAACTGCCTCGAGTTTCCATTGGGATAAGGTAATCGTTGGGGAGCTTGCTGTTTGTTAAGTCGTGGGTTGAGTGCATACACCCCAGACTCTTGTAGGTGTGAGATTACTGGGAAACATCCCTTAGGATGGTCATATTGGCATATCTCACATCCACTATCATTTTCTGTATCAAAATCCACAACCTTATCATTAAATAGTCACTGTCACTGTCATTGTACACCCAGGAGTACATTTGATACTTATCGTTAAACAGTTTTAGCATCATACTCCACCTTCAAATGGATTCTGGTTCTAAGGACCGGTACCAACTTTTTGCTTATTGTACTAGTGTCCTTGGGAACAACTTTAGCTTTTTCCATTCATTCTCAATGTTATGCAAGGCACATGCATCATGAAATTCTTGTAAGTGATTCTGAGGATCAGTGTTGTATCCCCCCTCAAATCATGGGATCTTATTCATGTCTAATCTCTTGATCCTGCTATCTTTTTAGTGCCTTGTAGTAATTCTTACGACCTTTGTGATATCTAACATGCTTCGGGTTGCGAATAGGGATTATTTGTGATCATTTCATTCATAGCATCTATGATGTCTACGCGATTCCCTACTTTCCCTTCTTCCATGTCATAATTCTCTAGAGTGCCCTTGTCCTCGCTCTCGACTCTCTCATCGAGGTTTCTCACTCTGTTTACCTTTATCCTCATAGTTAGGTTCCTTATGACTACATCTTGATACTAAAGGAGAGGGTGAATGTGATGATGAAGGTGAAGAAGAAGGAGAACTATCATCATGACAATGTTTCCTACCTTCTCTTCGGCGGTCTCAGCCCCGATCATGATTATGATCAGACTGCCTGCCCTTATCATGTGTTTGTGTTCCCTCATTGAACACTTGGTGTTCGTGGGAATCAGAACTAGGATTGTGAATCATGGAGTGGAGGTCTAATACACCACCTCTTGACCATCATTAGGAGGGGGAACATTGTTTTGTGGAGAGCCTATTGAAATAGGTTTACCACCCTCAACTTCGCTTAAGATGGGTGGAGCATTATGGGGTCCTTTGCCCTTCAACGATGTGTAGTATCTCTTCTATTGCAACTCCCTTTGACGTTGCACTTCTATGGGATGGTAGTCCCTTGTGTCATGGTTGTATACAATGTACTTTATGTACAACTGTCACATGCCTATTCATGTAAGAGCACAAAGAAGCATGTTGGGGACTGCTCGATCTAGAGGCAATACTATGTTACCCTCCAAGTCTCTGCAACGTAGTTGTTCATCTTGATGGAGAAAAAGGTAAAGTCTAGTACATATTCATTGTGATGAATATATACCACATGGAACTATTGAGGAACTGGCAGATCTTGGTTACATGTGTTGTGCTGTCGACTGTCTCTTGTGTTGGTCCTAGGCAGTGAAGTGCTTTTGTGTGAAGAAGAAGACATTTTTGTCTTGTTTGATGTGCTATTTATTGTTATCTTATTTTTCTTTTGATCAACCCTAAGGGTTCTTTCTAGCATCCCAACGATATGAATGATCTCCTATGTTCTACATAGCGCACAAACAACTAAGTCCCCAACAATGACGCCAATGATGAGTGGTGAGGTACCCTTACACTCAACCATACGAACACAAGCATCTCACACGTGATCTAGTTGAACTCCAAGCTAAGTGCTTACGCACCTTAATGGAACACTTAAGGTTAATTAATCATTGTCTTCCCAAGCTTACTTGTATTGTCATAGTTGTATGGTTAAGTAAGCTTGAGGTATGTGATTTTTATATCTTTTGTCTTTGTAATGTCTATGCTAATAGGGAAAGGTGAAGAGAACTAAATGACTAACTTTCATTAACTATTCACTAACTAAGTTCTAATTTTCCTAGCACCAATATCTGTTCCCACTTGCTGCACACATCCTAAACCAGTGCAACACTACTGGGATTACCAAACACTACTCATTACTGGGTTACCAAGTGTTACACACATGCTCGAAGTGGTCATACTGAATGCACTTAACTAGGAGAGTCAAGGATTGAGAGAGATTTAATTATCTAGGAAAGCATTTAAACATTTAACAATAATTAAATCCTATTTAGCTTAGTCCACATGCTACAAGGTTTATCAAAAAGTTTGTCTTTATTGATGTACACAAATGTGTGCTGAAGTATAACTTGCTCAAATAAAGATCCGTTCACTTTAAGACTCCTACTGTGGGCACATGGAAATTATTCTAACTTTGGAATGGTAAAACTGCTATAGTTTGGCTAAAAGTCTAAGTCTAGATGTCTAAAACAAGGAAAGTCACCTCTTATTTATAGCCATTGCGGCAGGCTGCGATATCGCGTACACGATATCGCGGCTCATTAGTTATGTTGGGACAGTGAAAAGGATGATTATCCCATTTCTGATAACTTCCCTGATGAGTTCCTCTTTGCTAGTGTAGTGACTAACCAATCACCCATGGAGACAAATTGGTACAGTAACATTCTTACTTATCTCCTTACCCAACAAACACCACAATAGCTAGACCTTAAGAAGAAACAACAGTTTCTTCACAGAGCCAAGTACTTTATGGATATCAATGGAAAACTTTACAAAGTATGTCCCGATGGCTTGGTTCGATGGGTGTTAGAGATCAACTGAGAGTTCTTCAAGATGCTCATGAGGGCCCTTGTGGGGGTCATTATGCTAGGAGATGAATAGCCATTAAAATCTTGCTTTCAAGGTATTATTGGTCTACCTTGTTCTGGGATACTCATCAATTCATCCAATCTTATGAGCACTATCAACATGATGGGGGAATGACTGCTAGAATGGAGGGTCCACAATAATGGATTCAACTGTTAGAACCCTTCGACATTTGGGGAATCGATTTCATGGGGCCCATTACACCAATGTCCAATGGAAAATCTTACATCATAGTTGCCATAGACTACTCAACAAAATGGGCTGAAGCAGCTACTGTTAAATATTGCACCTCATCTATAGCTGCATGATTTTTCCAACAACAAGCCATCAATAGGTTTGGTGTGCCACGTGCACTTATCTCAAATAATGGTACACACTTTACAAGTGTAACTTTTCGGAAGTTAATGCAACGCTTAGGGGTTGAGCACAAATTGACTACACCATACCACCCCCAAGCAAACGGTCAAGCTGAGGTCACCAACAAGGAGATTACTAAGATACTGACCAAAACCATTAGCAAGTATAGGTGAGACTGGAGAACTAAACTGAATGATGCTCTTTGGGCATACCCCTCCACATGAAACTCCCTATAGGCTACTCTCCCTACAAGTTAGTGTATGGAAAACTTCCAATGCTCCCTATCCAAACTAAGCTCCGTACGCTAGCCATGGCATGTGACCTTGACCTTGATCTAGCATAAAAACAAAGGTTGATGACTCTTAACTTACTAGACAAGAATCGATTAGTTGCCTTGTTATCTAATGAGTTGCACAAGGCATTTAATAAATCACGTCATGACCTAAAAAGTAGGAAAGATAAGTATGAACTAGGAGATAATGTTCTCTACTGGAACCTCACACATGTGTCACAACGTACCAAATTTCAAACACTGTGGGAAGGATCTCACATTATCTATGCAACTTTTCCTTCAGGAGCCATGACCATATATAAACCTGAGAGCCCAGATAAGAAATTGTTAGTCAACGTGCAACAAACAAAACCTTTCCATGAGATTAGAATAGCCAGAACATATGCTATCTCTATAGGTGGGCAACCTTGCTCATTATTTTGGATCTCCTCCTTCTAATTCAGTCATGGATGAGATGGTCACCCTTGCTAATCATTGAAGGCCCTCAGTTATTTCTAAGCTTTTTTTTACATATTTTTGTTTTACACTTTTGTTCTCCACATTTTTGTTTCTACATATTTTTGTTTTACACATTTTTGTTTTGCACATTTCTTTAATTTTTCTTGATTTTTTTTTGTTTCACACCAACATTCACATTTTTAACATTTCTTCATGTGATTTTATTTTATTCATCACCCAATAAGTGTTCATGATGGTGGTATGAATAACATTATATTGATTGCTAATGTTTGGATTTTACCTTTGAAGTATGATGTTGATATTAAGGTATGGTTCTTTTGATTAATAGGTAATGAGTCCGCATCGTTCATACATCCATAAAATCCTATGGTCTCCCTTGGCTTGGAACTGTATAGTCCCTTTTCTCTAATAAAACTATTAACGAAGTGATGGCTGAGTATTTCTAAAACTAAGGAAGGACTCGAGGGATGAAAAGGGTGTGATTTCAAGGGGATTCGATGCATTTGTACTGGCTATTCTCTTGAGTCCTTGGATGTTTTTTCCTTGGGTTTTCTGCCATTCTGACCATTCATCAAATCACCGAAAGCTGAGTACATATAAATAAGTCTTTGCATGGTGTGGTTCTCATGAAAAAAATGGTGAGAATTCAAAGCACACCCCTTAGACACAATAATGAACTTAGGCTACAAGCACTAGTTATGGAACTAGGAAGACATGTTACCCATGCCTGAAGGTTCCCTCTAACTTAGGCCCTTTCTTGCTTCTTGGTTCTCCATCTCGCTCTCCTCAAAATGGTGGTGACTTTTTGTAGAGGCATTCTTGTTGCTTCAAGAGGATGGGTTAGTCAAATGTGTTGATGTGAGGTCACTGAATGTGGTTTGTTGAGCCTAGATTTGCAATGAGTTTTATTCAATTACATTAACCATAAAACACACAAGGGACTTTACAAAACCTTGTTCTTGGGTCTGCATTCCATTCTCTCCTCTCCACCTTTCTTTTCCATTTTTCATCTCATTGCTGGTTTTATCATTAGTCCATATCTTGGTTGATGCATCATTTTTCCTTGGTAATTTCTTGTGGGTAAGTTTTTAACTCTTGCTTCAAAATAACATTCCTAGAGCCTACGAACTCTTCGGTTTGTAGGTATGTCAGGGTATCAAAGGCATGAGCCTGCTTTGGGGAGGACCCACTAGCATTCCTTTTTGGTGCACTTGTTAACTTCTTTCCCTTAAACATTTCTTGCAATCAAAATATTTTGTTTCATCCCCATCTATGACATCCATTTTCTTTGCATTTTCATTGTTACTTTTCTCCATCTTTCTTATTCCTTATCTTTTTCCATCCTATCGCTACCAAAGGTTTGCTCTTAGTCATGGGGGCCCTAGCACAATTGTTTCAACTTGTCCTAACCCCTACACCTTAGGTAGTCACCAGTGTTAAAACTCCAAAATTAGTATCTACCATAACCACAACTTAGCTAATGCACTTTACATCAAGGCAAGGTATCAATTGCATTGTCATGTATCTACCCTCGCTCATTTGTGACTGTGTTGTGTGTGTAGATGACGATCATACAATAATGGACTAGGCCTAGAGGAAACAATCGGGATGGACCAAAACTGGAACATTTATGAAAGGAGCAAGATTGGTGACATGGCTATGGATAAACAACAGAGAACACAATCTTGGTGTCGGTAGCAACACATCTTATTCTTTTCTCTCTCTCCTTCTCTCCCAGCTACCAAATAAGGTTAGATGTCATTATGTACAGTGTTCATTTTGTGGTCATGAACACTAGTCTTGTCATGTATTGTATTGTTGATCTGTTCATCGAGCACGTTAAGTCTGTCACCCCATTCCACAGTCAATGGTCATTCAGTTAATAATCCCATACCTTTCCAATATTTTGTAAGGAACTCGAGGATGAGTTTTCATTCAGTCATGGGGGTATGATAAACCATGATATCGCATCCGCAATATTAGATCAGCCATGAGATGTCGGATACCCGATATCGCAGCCCATCTTCTTACCTATAAATAAGAGGTGGCGCCCTTGGTTTCAACAGTTAGAAGTTAGTGCCTTAGCCAAAATCTTGCCATTTTTTCCCTCCAGATTTAGAATTATTTCTGTGTGCCTGCAGTAGGAGTCATTGAGTGGAAGGATCTTTATTTGAGCATTGTGTACTTGAGCACACTTTGTGTACGGCAATAAAGATAAACTTTATAATAAACCTTGCAGCATGCAGAATAGATTAATTAGTGTTAATTATTATTTAATGCTTTCCTAGTTAATTAATGATATCTCTCACCTTACAACTCTCTTAGTTAAATACACTCAATATGACTGGTTCAAGCATGCGTGTAGCGCTTGGTAACCCAGTAATGATTAGCATCTAGTAATCCCTGCAAGTGGGAATGGATACTGGTGTTAGGAGTACTTAGAACTCAGTTAATGAATAGTTAAATTAGATTAGTTACTTTGTTATTTCTCTCTCCCCTCCTTGTTAGTGCAAGATATAAAACACATAAAGCCATAAAAATCATATGCCTCAAGCTTACTTAACCAGTCAATCGTGACATACAAGTAAGTTTGGTAAGATAATGATTAATCAACCCGTTATAGTTCCATGAAGGCGCATCAGCACTTAGTCCTTGAAATTCAACCGGATCATGTGTGAAACGCTTGTACTTGTATGGTTGAGCGTAGGGGCACCTCGCCGCTCATCACCCAAGAACACTTAATGTTTGATAACCCAGTAGCACTATACGTGTTCAAGATGTGTATGGAAAGTATGAATGGATGGTTATGTTAGGATTATTTAAGTGTTAGTTAGTTGTTAGATTAATTTAGCAATTAAATTACTTTATTATTCATTCTTGTTCATTAGGTGACTTAATTCATAAAAGAGAAAATGATAAAAATTTTATACCTTGGTTACACTTAATCATACCCTTGAACTTCACAAGTGAAACTGGGAAGACAACAATCACAACAGTTAGTTTCACCTCCTAGAACTAGTGTACTTAAAAACCTAAAGTATTTGGAATTCGACCAAATCATTCTATGAATGCTAGTGATTTGCATGGTTGGGCGTAGGGTATAGGTGTTGCTCATCAAAATGGCTCAGATTCATTCCTATTAAAGTTTTTAGAAGCATAGTGAATGCTGAATACTTTAGACATAAAATGATGTTTCCATGTAGGTCTCTTCATCTTAATTGTCCATCTTGGTAAAAGATGAATGTGAAATCAGGATAGAAAGGATCATTTTGAGCATATGAGATTTCTACCTACATAGGCATACTACTATCTTCATAGTCATTTGTTTCTACCATTGCCTCTTTTTATCTCTTTTGTAGGTGATAATTTTTCTTTAATTAAAGCCATGTTATTAGTGTGATGCTTACTTAAGTGTGTGTGTTATTAAAATTGATTTAAGGATATGAAAGTTGACTTTGGAATTCTTGATACAATGAACTTTGTAAAAGCAATTACTCAACACACATTAACACATCTTCAACATTGGCATCAATGATGAGCAGTGGAGTCTCCCAAGACTCTACCATATAATTCATGAATGCCACCGCATGACCAGATTGTAATCCATAGATGGGAAATGTTATTATGCTAGTAATTGAGTTTAAGTTCCCACCTTGAGCTAGTGAAGTTCTAGTGTATGGCTTAGCTCTTAGTGAGGCATATGATTACTAATGTTGATTGGCTCTTAGCACTCCTAAAGATAAACATGGTGAAAATTAATATTAAATCCTAAGTCTAAGTATGATAAGAATATAAATATATTTTATCCTAGAGCAATGGACATTCGATCTTGATCTACCATACACACCTTGGGCTCATGTAACTATTCTTGGGATTACCAAGTGAGTTCACTACTAAGCGAATCAAGTGAAACTACTATCGAGTTACCAAATGATTACACTTAAGTGCTTGGAACTAGTTGTACTCATTCTACTTTAGTAATGAATAAGTAAAGAAAAGTACTTGGAAACGTAAGTGATTAACTAGAAAAGTAGGAAAATTAAACTAAGTGAACAATTAAAGCTAAGTGGATGCTACAATGATGAGAAGCAATCTCAATCTTTATTTCTAGTGATCAACTATGCTCACATACACTTCACTCAAATAAGGATTTTGGAAAAATGCTAAACATCACATTGTTTGCATTCACTCTCTATTACAACTATGAAATATAATTGCAAGAATTTTCCTAAGTGTTGGAACAAAATGTTTTGAATTGTGTGCCCAAGTGTTGGAATAAAAAGTTTCTAATTGTGCACCCAAGTGTTGTATTTATAGGGTTGCACACATCCTGAGACATTGCATCAATAATGATGTAGCATGGTTTATGTCATTATATCTATGACATCTTTGCTACGATATCATATTATAACAAAAATTGGTTTTATTAGCTTCTAGAAAATTATTTGATTTAGGTGAAGGAGACGACAAACAAGTATCTGAACAAGATCATCAAAATAAAGAAACCTGTATGTAGACTTATTTGGATCACTTCTTTATATTTGACTTCCATCTTATTAATGTTTATTTGTAGTTGATGTAGACTTTAACAACCCCATTAATCAACCTTTTGGTATAGTTTAGATAGTGAAACCTATAGACTTCATCACCTCGATTGGTCAATCATGTGTCACAATTGATAGAGTGATACAGTTGCTTGTCACAAGTAGTTTAGACAGTGAAGTGCTTGTTATGTCATCATTTCCCCCATTCATTGTCACAGGATTGTCTTTCAGATTTGTATACCAACTTAGATGGAAATAATGGCTTGATGATGATGTTATCGATGTGTAAATCATATACCTTACACAACTTCAAAAATCCATTATTGATTATTAAGCTTTAGTAAAATATTTTTTATTTCATACTATGTTTCAAGCATTTGCAAAGTTCCTTGAAAGTCAGATGAAATAAAGCGAAAAGAACTCATTGAAACATAAAGCAAAGAAACTAAGAAAAAGACATGTCATCAATGTCAAAAGTGATAAATTGGCTAAAGAAGAGCTTGATGTATTCATCGTAGAGAAGTATTTTATTGAATAGGTTAAGAAAATTTATTGGGATGAATTTCTTAAATCAGGATAACCATTATTTTGCACCTCATTCAATACTAGTGGGCATTGGATTCTTGTGGTTGTAGACACATCTATAAAAAAAATGTGTGTATGATTCCTTATCTTCTTCTCAACATGTAGCTACTATTTAAAATTTAATGTCATGATTTGTTGAATTTTTATTGAAAGGTGATTCTTCAATGGGTGAGAGCACAATTAAGGTGAAGGGAAAGTGAAAGAAGTTACCTTCAAAATGAAGTATAGTGGCTACCAGAGGTATTCCTACTCAAGAAAATGTATATGAATGTGGCATGTATACACTAATGTACATGTACCATTTACTATTTCGAAAAGATAGAAATTTTAGTAGTGAGTTTGTTTCCATGTATTGAAATACCATGATACAAGAAATTCTTAGTTGTTCAATTCTTGAACAACCATCAAGCAAAATATGTGTGTAGCATCTTGTAAGTGAGGATTGTAGTAAGCATGGTCCTTTTTTAGTTTCTGATGTAAATATAATGTAATGATGTAAATTGTAGCTTGCCATCTTCAATGAAAGGTAATTTTTTTGTACATGGGACAACTTTGTATTTATTTTAGGATTTTTGATTAGAAGTATATATGGTGTTTCTTTGTTTCATATAGTGATTATTATTTTTTGAAATCTAAAAATTATAATCTATAATATTTAAGTTTCAATATGTATTCAAAATATCATTCCCATCAAATAAACAAGTTTGCATAATATCTATACAAATTATGCATTTCATAGACTCTTTTCTATAAGTTGGTTAATTATAAAGTGTTAATCAAATATGTAGTCTATCACATAACCTTTGATGATTAACTGCAAATCTATGGGTATCACGATCCATTGTTAGTGAAGAACATGCGAGTACATGTGATTAGAGATCTCTTGCAGTATGTTAAAAATTGAGTATGTAGTTTTGGTATGAATCAATGCAAATGGTTGTTACTTGCTACAAAATAATAATTGAGAACTACCAAAAGAATGCAACATGCATGTCATTGCAAGTTTCCAACTAAATTGTGTGATGTTCTACTAGTCGCAAAATTGTGATGGACTACAAAACCAGTGCTACTTGCATGCACAAGTAGTGCTATATTATTTCAGTGTGAGGTCTCCTAACTAGTAGAGAAATGTATTTGTGCTACTTAAATGTGATTTGCATGTCATCTTACTTCGCAAAACTAATCTATTTTTAGCAATGCAAGGTCATGAGAGGTGCAGACTAGTAAGATGAGTGCTTGAATATCAACATATTACAATGTCATGCATCTCACATGATATCATAGTCCAAAACAATAATCCAATGTTGATGATGCAAGTAGATGTAATGCGCATGGTATTAATGTTCATAATTCGAAATAATAAGCCATAGTTCATAGTGCAACTAACTACATTATGCATATAGTCATAATTACTAATAATAACATATTTTTGACTGTGTGATTATCTATGGTCCACATGATTTTGTTGCTTTCTCAATCAAATAAAATAGTGTGAGTATCATGCATGTCACATTATTGCACATATCTGGTTGCAAGAAACTACAAATTGCATGACTTTAGAGGAATCTACACAATAAGGCCATGTGAGTCATGGGTTCTTGTAGTAGGTTCAAAGTCATTGTTCAATAATTATAGACACCACATATTATCAACTTGGATTGTAAATTGTTCTTCCAATGTTAGAAATGGGGAATATAAACAACCTTTTACTTAGTTATCGTAAAGTAGTTTCATTGTTTATGCCATATTTAGAATGATTTCAATAGATTGCAACTTTAGAACTGAGGAATATAAACAACCTTTTACTTAGTTATCATAAAGTAGTTTCATTGTTTATGCCATATTTAGAAAAAATGAATATTAGGTAATGTAGAAATGACCAAAGTCTTCAAATTTAATTACCTCATATCAAATTACTCTGTACAGAAATGATGCATCAATGACAAAAAAGCATGATAAAAAGTCAAGAAAGACTTTATCAAATATGTCAAAAATCATAATAATGTACGTGGTTTTCAAAAAACAAAAAAAGAGTCAACAATGATTCTATTCAACATCCTTCATACGAGTATCTTCCTCCATTGCTTCTACAGATCCAATGTCAATGAAATCATCCTTAGTCATTATGTAATCAAGCTGCTTAGTAGGGTTATTTGCATCTGAGCCATATCTGATGGTCCTACCTTTGTTGTAGGCTCCAATGTGGCCATGCTCATCAACTCAGGATTAGGAATGTCCTTCACTAGCTCCCATAAACCAATGTCTCTACGTAATGTCCTCAACTACTTAAATGTATATTTAGCTATTATTCCAAAGTTGATGACAAGACGGGTTTATCTCCTCTTCAAGCAACCAAAATGTTGATGCATCTGAGATTCAATTGCATCAATCCTCGTAGGAAAACCATCTATGTGTGTTGTTATTCTAGCCTCTATTGCCTCCAAGTATTGAAAAATGGTAGCCCCATCTCCAAACTATTGTTGTTGTTTTGGATGAACACAGATAGCATGGGGTTGATCACCTTCACCAAAGTACTCATCCCATCCAACCTTGCCACCATCTTGTGGCACTTGAGAATTAGGGAGTCATACCAAATCATTAAAATAAGTCATAGAAACCCGTTGAGTATAAAATGCACATCCCAAATGAGGCAACTACTCCTCACTAAACACCTTCACCTCCTTTGCATCATGATTAAGAGGTGGAATCTACCAACGCCTAAAAAGAATAGATGTGACTGACAAAAATGGAATTGTCAATGCATCCCTAGTAAGGATTTGCATCCTCTTGAGTAAAATGTGGTGGGTAGTTCAGTGAACAGTCTCCTTCCAAATCAAGCAGGACCATCAATGTGAAAGACATCACATGTGTGTGATGAGTGACAACAAGGAGATTGGTCTGAATAGTTAATACAACCTATATGGCTAGGAAAACTTTTAAAATTGACCATTCTAAGTTGGAAAATAGTCAAGAGAATGTGGAAAAGGCAAAAAATAGCATGGAAACTCCAAGATGAGATTGTGGAAGGTTTTCTTAGGTTTTTATCTATTGTTTTCCAATAAATAAGAATTGTTCATTCTTGTAACCATAAAGAGTTGAAAGAGAAGATATTAGGAAGTTCATGTGTGAACTTGAGCAAGAGAAGGAAGAGCACATTGAGTGAATGCATAGAGGTTGTAGCTCCAAGGTTAATTGTGGAGGCTTGTGTATTCTAGTCTTGCTTGTAAGTTGAGATCTTAGTTCTGGGTTATGGAAGAGATTATGTATCAGTTGTGTCTTGCATTGTGAATAGCCATTATGTGGTTGTAGAGCATCCTACTCTATAGCATCATTTGAGTAATTAGAGAGTTTTGTATGTTTTTTAGATTGTCAAATCCTGTTCTAATCTTCTCTTTTGAATAATAAATGATAGCTAGTTTTCTTATTTTCTAGCAAATAAATTATCTTTTCACAATATATGGATTCATTATTGAAAGTTGATTTAAATATTAGGGTGAACTTACTCTAGTGCTATTGGTATTGGAGCTTTGTGTTGATTGTTTCTTGGATTTGGTTAAGGATTTTTTCTAGTTCAAATGGCATCTAAGAAGAAACAAGTTCAAGTGCTACATAGAGATATGAAGATCATGAAGTCTACCTTCCATATGATGGTTTCTCAGTTAGATGAAGTCAATGCAAAGGTAGATAGAAATGTCAGTCCTAGCCATATCCAAACAATAGAAGGTGATGAGCATGCATGCTTAGATAAAAAAGTTTTAGAACAAGGTAGAGATAGAATGGATGATGGGGAAGGACAAACTAACTATGGAAGTGTAGGAATTCATTAACTAAGGATTCCAATGATAGAAAATCTTATTCCTCATATGGGAATTCCACGGGCTCCAATGATGGTAGCTACTTCTTCTCCAAGTAAGCTTGATGAGGAAGATGAACCAAGACTTTCTAGAACATTTATAAATGCTGCTAAACTTTTGTACATGAAGTTGAATATTTTCAATGGTGAAGATGGCACGAATGCTTTTCAAATTGGTTGAAGGCACTTGAGAAGCACTTTGAGCTAGAAGAGATACCAAATAACTAAAGGGTACCTATTGTTGAATCCATATTAGAAGGTATAACTTCTACTTGGTGGGAAAAGAAGTCCCAAGCTATAAAAAAATTGGTTAACCCATTAGATATTGGCCTTTGATGAAATACAAGTTGAAGAGAAAATTTAAATAATCTCATCAAAGAAAAGAGATCATTATGAAGCTTAAATTCCTAAGGAAAGATGACAAGCATGTCAAAGAATTCTACATTGAATTTTGTGATCTATTTCATCAAGATAAAGTAATTTGGAAGGAGTATGAATATGCTTCAATCTTTTTAGAAGGTCTCAAAATGGCATATCAGCAGGAGTTGTTGTTTCATAAGCCACAAACCCTTGATGAGACTTGTGATTTATGGAGTAGGTTCACTCCAATATTAAATCATCTTCAAATACTAAATCCAAATATTATGAAAAGTTAAATGATTTGCTAGAAAATAAAAAAATAGCTATCTTTAATTATTCAATTAGAAGATTACAATAGAGTTCCCAAAACTCACAATACATCAAAAACCTCTCAAAATACTCAAATAATATTGTAGAGAATAAGGCTCTACAACCACTCAATGGTTGTTCTCATGCAAGATACAATGATGAAAAATCTCTTCCATAACCCTAGACTAAGATTCAATATAGATAAGTAAACAAGAGACAAGAACACATAGGCCAATCCATATACATTAACCCTAGAGCTACAACTGAAACACCACTAATTTTGGCCTAACACTTTGAAGTGAGAACAACTCAGGCCCTTTTGAGCTTTCGGGAGGCAAAAATTTGACTAAGGCATGTAACTCATGCTTGGCTTATCAAGCCAGCTTGTCAAGATAGCTCGCTCACACTCTAATTGTCAAGCTACCTTTCCCTCAGCGTGAGCAACTCCAGTGACTCCAAAATCAAGTCAAAAATGGTCCAAATATGAAGGTGTAAGTCATCCTCAGGGGCCACTATTGTCCACTCCAAGTTTCAGCATTCAGGAGTTCATATTTTAGGTCAAATTATACAGATTTTCTCACTCACATTGTGGTCATGCTGAGGTCACACTAGCAACATGAGTACAATGTGACCAACTCTGAGAGCCTCAAAATCGAGTTGAAATGGTTTGATTTCAAAGGTGCAAGTCATCCTCAAGGTTCATTATTGACAACTTCAAGTCCCAGCCTCTAGAATCCCAGATTTCTGGTCCAAAATTACAAAGTTTTTGTAGCTCACGCTGGCAACGTGAGTCCAGCATGAGCTACCAAAAGTGATTTTAAAAAAGGCACATCCAAGCTCAATTTTTACCTTGCAGATCACTCTCAAGGTCAACCATAGTCAGACAATTTCTATACTCAAGAAACAGGCTTCAAAGGTCAAAAATTGGTGTGAAATATGTCATTTTTAGCTCACTCATGCCCAGGTCATGCTGAGGTCACACTGGCAGCGTGAGTGTAGCGTGAGTCCAGCATGAGTACTGATCATGCTTGGTCAAGAGCACACCAAACACACACTGAGAACATGCCAAGACAAAATCAACTCACGTTGGAAGCCCTGGTGAAATAGAGATGCCTCAAATAACCACAAAACCACTCAAATCGACATCCTGTAGCAGTCAATTTAGGAACCAAGAAGTTTCAAGCGAGCTGAAGTTAATCTCTCTTGTTGTACATTATCATTTTCATTGTAAATTTTCATCATTTGTGAGCTTTTCAAGCTCTTACGCTTCAAATTGTATCTACTTCCATGGGTGTAAGGTAGCTTGCATAAGCCAATACATGTTGTAAGATATAATGCATCCGGTCAAGAACGTAGCCCACCTACGCACGTCCAATTGACACATAGCTGTCCATCTAACACCTGTCAGATGATCCATTTTCCTCTCATTTCTCAGTCATTCATCCATCTATGAGTTCCATACCTGAACCTAGCCAAACCTTATAAATACCCCCATCCATTCACATAAATGGGGTTGGCAATTTTGAACGTTGATGGTTTGGTTTTTTTTCGAACGAGAACCACACCATGCAAAGACATATTCAACTTTCTTTATTGGTCAACATGGAATGGTAAGAAGTCCATGAAAACACACATGCATCCAAGTAAGCAGAAAGGTGCAAAGAATACTAAATCCACTTGAAATCACATCCTATTCAAACCTTTAAATCCTTTCCAATTCCAGAAACTACCAAAGTCACAAGTTTGTTGAAGTTTCATTAATGAAACAGAAACTACACGTTTTCATAACAAGGAAAGCCATAGAGTTTGTGAATGGGTGAATGTTGTGGACTCACTACCTATTGCATGAACAAGAACCATGTCCTAATCATTCATAACAAAATTCAAAGCCAAAATCCAGGCACCAACTATCAAATAACAAAATAGTACATACCACCATCAAGCAATGAATTACCACTGTGCTTGGCACTTATTAACAAAAAGTTGAAAAATCACATCAAAATAAAAGAATATAAAAAAGGTGTAAAATTTCCAGGAAATAGCAAATGTACTAACGATGGTGTAAAAAATTAGAAAAGCTTAATAACATGAAAACAAGCAAATGCAAAACAAATAATGTGTAAAATAAAAAGTTGAGAAACTAAGAAGCTGCTTATATGGTTAGCATGGGTGGCCATCTCCCCCATGACTAAGTTGAAAGGAGGAGATTCAAAATATGGAATGTGATTGTCCATCTCATGTGGTGTTTGTTGTGTTAACTAGCTTATGCTCATGGAAAGGTTTGATTTGTTGTATGTTAACCAGTTGTTTCTTGTTTGGACTCTTAGGTTTGTAGATCATCATGGGCCCAAAAGGAAAAGTTTCATCAATGATATAAGGTCCTTCCCATAATGTTTGAAACTTAGTTTGTTGAGGTACATGTGTGGGATTCCAGTAGAGAACCTTATCTCTTGATTAAAATTTGACTTTTCTAACTTTAAGGTCATGGCACTTTTTGTTGTATGCCTTGTGCAACTCATTAGATGATAGGGCCACCAATCGATTTTCATCTAGAAAGTTAAGATTCGTTAGTATTTCTTTTTTTGCTAGAATTAAGTCAAGGTCGAGGTCACAAGCTATTGAAAGTGTAGAGAGCTCAAATTGAATAGGAAGTGTTGGTATTTTTTTGTACACAAGCTCATAGGGAGAATAGCCTATAGGAAGTTTCCATGTTGAGTGATAGGCCCAAAGGGCATCATTAAATTTTGTGGTCCAATCTTTCCTATATTTGCTAATAGTTCTTGTTAGAATTCTTGTGATTTCCCTATTGGTAACCTTAGCTTGACCATTGGCCTGGGAGTGGTATGGTGTTATGAGTTTATGTTCAACCCCCAGGCATTGCATAAGCTTTCAAAAAGTAGTGCCTATAAAGTGAGTTTCAGTATCAAAAATTAATGTATGCGGCACACCAAACCTATTTACAACATTTTATTGTACAAACCAAGTAGTAGTAGAAGATGTATAGTCAATGACAACTGCTTCTTCCACCCTTTTCATATAATAGTAAATAGCAACTATGATGTACACCTTTCCATTTAACATGGGCATGATGGGTCCCATGAAATCAATGCCCTAGATGTCAAATGATTCCAATGGTTGAATCCATTGTTGAGGTCCCTCCATTCGATCAATCATTCCACCATCTCATTGGCATCATTCATAAGAGCAAATGTAATGGTGAGCATTGCTGAAGATTGTTAGCCAATAGTACCTTGCCATTAGGATTTTAATGGTCGTGCATCTCCTAGCATAGTGTCCTCCAAAAGGACCTTCATGAGCATCTTAGAGAACGCATAGTTGATCAGCATTAGGAACACACCAACAAACCAAGCCATTGGCACCCACCTTATAGAGGTGTCTGTTGATCTCCATGAAGTTTTTTACCTGGTGAAGAAACTACTATTTCTTTTGGTGGTTCAACCCTTGTGGCATCTCTTGGGTTAGAAGATAGGTGAGAATGCAATCATACCATTTATGCTCATTGGATAATTATTTAGTTATATCCCTAGAAAAAAGGACTTCATCAAGAAACATATTAGATAGTAGATTTTCTTCCTCTTTGTTGTCCAATCGCAACTGAGACAAGTGATCAGCGACCACATTCTCAATGTCCTTTTGATCTATCATCATAAGATCAAATTCTTGTAAGATCACTAGCCACCATATGACATGAGGGCTCACCATTAGCTTGTTCATCAGGAAGTAAATGGCATTGTGTTTTGTGTGCACAAACACTTTGTATCCAAGCACATAATGCCTACACTTTTCTAGAGCAAACACCACTGCCATCAATTCTTTTTCCTATGGTGGTGTAGTTCAGTTGTGCATCCACAATGCTTTGGCTAGCACAATGGATGTAATATGGATGTTTCTTGTCATCCATCTACGTAAACATGGCTCCCAAGGCATAGTTAGATGCATCTATCATGATATGAAAGGGTCTAGACCAATCAAGTGCTTGTAGAATTGGAGTTTCTAAAAGTTTCTCTTTTAGTTGTTGGAATGCTCTTTCATATTTCATGGTCTAGACAAATGGAGCATCTTTCTTTGTTAACTCCACCAATGGCTTTGCAATCTTAGAGAAATTATCTATGATTTGCTGGTAGTAGCCAGTATGTCCAAGGAATGATCGAACATCTTTGACAGTTTCTAGTTAATGGGTTATTTCTTAGATGACCCTTATTTTTTAGGGTCAACCTCAATTCCTACTTGTGATATTCTATGCCCCAATACAATGCCTTCCTAGACCATTAGATGACTCTTTTGTTAGTTGTGCCTGAGGTTTGTCTCAACACATCATTTCAGTACTTGCTTAAGGTGGTCTAGGGCTTTCACAAATGTAGCTCTATAAGTAGAGAAATCATCCATGAAGACTTCCACACCACTACCAATTTGCTGTTGAAAAATGCTTAGAACTAGGCATTCGAATGTAGCAAGGGCATTGCACATACCAAAAGGCATCTTGCAATATGCAAAAGTTCCATAAGGACTTGTGAATGTTGTTTTAGCCTAGTCCTCTAGTGCAATTTGAATTTGGTTATAGCCACAATAATCATTTAGAAAATTGTAGTAGCAATGCCTAGATATTATGTCCAACACCTTATCAACAAATGACAATAGAAAATGATCCTTGAATGTTGCCATATTCAGCAACCAAAAATCGATGTAATGCTACCACTTGCCATCTTTCTTTGGCACAATCATGAGTAGACTAACCCACTCATTATCCGCAATGGGATAAATGAACCCCACCCTAAGGAGTTTTTCGATTTCCTCTTTAATAATCTACATCATTTTAGGATTCAATCACCTCTGTGGTTGTCTCTTTGGCTTCATGGCTAAATTAGTGTAGATGTGATGCTGGCATATCCTAGGATCAATCCATATGAGTTCAAGATATGACCAAGCAAAAGCTGCTAACCATTTTTCAACCACATTTAATAGCATCTTTTTCTATTCTAGAACAAGATTTGCATTGATTATGACTAGCTTTCCATTTTTTAAGAACACATATTCCATTCCAATCGATAGCATTTCTAGTTCAAGGGGCTCTTATTTGAAATTTTCAAGAATTTCCAACTCTTCCCAATAGGTATCGCCATTTGCATCATCAGAGAGTTAGTGATGAACTAGTTCTAGTTCATCCTTGCCTACAACATATGCACATGTTAGGCTCTCAATTAGTTCAATGCAAAGTGTGTTGCTCTCAAAATCAATAGTTAGCCACTAGGTGCCCTCCTATTTTGTGGCTACTACATACAAACACCTTTGAATTTTTGCTTCTAGTGCACACTACTTGCATGCAAAGATAGATGCTTATTTTATAGCCCAAAGTTTCTACACACAATTGCACCTTGTATCGTTGTACGCATTAGATGGAACATGCTTCTTCTCAATCTTTCCAAATGTGTTTTCTTTAGGTATTTCTAGAGAAAGATCTCTGATTTCCATTCTTACATCAATGGTGCTAAGCCATGCCCTTCCCATGATGATTGGAAAGTCCCCTTTGTAGTTCTCCACCTTGATCATTAGAAAATTAGTAGGATAAGACTACCCACAGATAGTGGTCATAATGTCTTCTACTAGTCCTAATGGAATGGTGATGGATTGGTCTACCAATTCTAACATGATATTTCTCTTCTTTAAACAAGGTAGGTTCTATGCAATATACATCTCATGAGAGATCAAATTAACACTAGAACCTGAGTCGAGAAGAGCTTTGCACAATTTATTCTTAACAATCTACAAATAAATTAGAGGACTTCTAGGATCAACTAATTTCCTAGGAAGGTTTCCAGCATAGATCCAATTAGATACAGTGTGAGTAAACATCACAATATGGATCCTAGGTAGTGTTTGGTTTGAAGGAAACATGAAGGAATTAATACAGAGGAAGACAAAGGAATAGGATTGTCAATTGTCGGTGTATTTGAGGGCTTAGGTGGACTACGTGGTAGAAAGAAAGGTCTTTTCTTTGATTGAGTATCCAAATCACTCAGTTGATTAACTGGTTATAGGTTAATGACCCTAGTAGCGTTGCATTATTATGATTGAGCTAGTAGTTCACCCTGCATAGGTGGAGCAAGTGGTTGTTGTGCAACTAGAAGAGTAAGATGTGCAAGAATAATAGGAGGATAAGGGTAAAAGGTGGCATCCCTCATTGCATGTGGAGAATGCATTCGATAATTATTAGAAGGGTAGTAGAGACAAGGGTTACTGAATGTAATACCCATATGGATCAGGTTTTCTGTAAGGGTATTAGTACCTTGATGGTGCCAACGCCAATGATTATGGTTGCTACCACTGTTGATACTGCTCATATGGTTATGATAGAGTTCCGCTAGGATAAGATAATCTTCTAGAAGTTTGCCTTTGTGTTAGTCATGGATTCAAAGCATACACCCCACACTCTTGTAAGTGTGACACTGTGGGGCAACATCCCTTAGGATGTTCATACTAGTAGACGTCACACCCATCATCATCATTTGATTTTCTTTTTGCAACTTCTTCTATTACAACAATCTTGCCCTTACCTCTTTGATAGGCACATTCAACTTCCTTACACCTTCTACACTCACGATCACTACCTTGTTCTTTAGACTCTAGCAATTTTTAGGATAGCTTAAAAGCTACTATACATGGAGTCCCATAACTAATCAACCTTGGCCGTAATTTCATATTAAAATTTTTTGAGTGGCAAGGCTTTCCTATTCACCACCTCATTAGGTGAAACTTCTTCCTCACTATCACAAAATCAAACCTCCTCTTGCAAATGGAAGGATCATAGTTATATTCTTTTGCACTTTCTCTTTTTCTTAATTCACCTTCCTCCTTATCTACTTGCTCAATTAGTCTTTGTATCTGATGGACACTTAATTCTAACAATCACCCTTAAACATAGATGTCAAGGGTTCTCCTTGTTTTTGATCAAAGCCCATCTACAATGTGCTGAAGTTAATCCAATTGAGAATAATCATGGCTAAGAAATTTGTGCAGTAATAAGTAGTATTGACCAATGGCGGCATCTAAGGGCTCATGTGTTTCCTGTTTCCATCCTTTGATTTTCCTTCTCAAGTTAGACACTCTAGAGTATGTTTGATACTTATCATCAAACAATTCAAGCATGGTACTCCATCATCTGATAGATTCCAGTTCTAAAGACCAATACTAGTTCTCTGCTTCTTTAATGAGTGTCCTTGGGAACAACTTTAGTTTTTGCCACTCATTCTCTATGTTTTGCAAGGCACATGCATCTTAAAAAGCTTGGAGATGATTCTACAAATCTGAGTTATATCCCCCTTCAAATCAAGGAATATTGTTTATGTCTAGCTTCTTGATCTAACTATCCTTCAAGTGCCTTGTTGGGATTCATACTACCTCTGCAATGTTTAGCATACTTCAAGTAGTAAGCAAAGGCTCATTGAGGTCATGATAATGGTGCCTATGATGCCCTCTACTACCCTTTCATTCATGGTGATGTACCTCTCTTGAATATCCACATCCTTGATCTTGCCATTCCCAATGATCCCTTCAATCATTTCAGTCCTATCGGTCATTTTGGTCACCCCCATCATGGACTCGCCTCCTATGGTTGTGATCAAAGCTAGAAGATGATGATGATGATGATGAAGGTGAAGAGGAAGGAGGACTAGCACCATCACAGTGCCTACTAACCCCCTCTTCAGTGATCATGACCATGATCATGATCTTGTTTCTTATCTACACCCCTACCTTGACTTGCCTCTTTGGATCCTTCTTTATCATTGGATCCATTCTTACCAGAACCAAAATTGTAAATCATGGACTGCAAGTTCTAGTTTTTACCTCCTTCACTGAAGTCAAAGAGAGGAATTTCACTGAATGGAAAACCACTAGAGAAGGGTTCTTTACCATCTTTTTGGTATAGTAAGAATGGGGAATCATTAAATCTTTTTCCCTTTGTAGATTCACGATGTATCTCATAGACATTGCACCTCAGTGGGATGATAATCCCTAGCATCACTATCTTGCATAACATACTCAACATGAAGTTTCTGAAGACTCCATTGTATAAGCATTTATTGGAGCATTGCAAGAACGGATCAATTGGTTGGCAACACAATGTTTTCCTCCATGTTACACCACCATAACTATTCATCCTAGTGTAGGATGAAGGTGAAATTGGGCACATACTTATCAAGATGAGCATATACCACTCGATATTGCTAAGGCACTAGTTGATGAACTCCATCAGACTTAGGTGAAGAAGCACTCTTGTGAGAAGAAGACATTTTTACTTAGATGATAAAAACAAAATGTGCCTTTAAATTTTTTTGTGGTAATTGTAAAATATGATATAACTCTAAGGTTCATTCCAAAAATTTTGAATGATTTCCACTAAATCCTAGATAATGCACGAATCAACCAAAAGGTCCTTGAAAATGGCGCCAATGATGAATGGCGAGGTACACCTATGTCCAACCATACAAATCATGAAGGCGTTTACATATGATCCAGTTAAATTCCGTGGACCTCTAGTTCTCCAATACACTAGTTCTTCTAGGAAGTGAAATGGCCATTGAAAACATTCGTTGTCTTCTCAACTATACTTGTGAAGCTCAAGGATATGGTTTAAGTGCAATTGAGGTACATGATTTTTGTCATTTTAGGTTTTCTAAATTTAATTGCCTACTAATTTATCTACTGCCTAGCTAGCCTAACACAAGTACCCATCCCACTTTCCTAGACACATCCTGAACACGTATAACACTGCAAGGCTACCAAACATTAAGCATTCCTAGGTTCCCAAGTGCTACATGTATGCTCGAAGTGGTCATGCTTATGTTCATTAACAATTGGAAATTAATTACTTAATTAAATTGCATTAAAGAAAACATTAATCTATTCTTAGTGCTACAAGGATTATCTAAAGAGTTCATTTTTATTTCCATCATACTATTGTGCTTAGGTACATTAGTGTTTGAACAAAGATCCATACACACTCAGACTCCTACAGTAGGCACTCAGAAAATATTCTAAATCTGGAGAAAACAAACTACAAGAGCTTCTCTAACTATGACAAAAACTAATATCCAAATTGTAAACCCATGAGCTATATTTATAGGTTGGTGTATACCCTGTGATATCGGATATCCGACATCACGTCCTAGGCTCCGACATCAAATACCCGATGTCAAGGCTTTGATATCGGGTATTCAATATCGAAGCATGCAAAAACATGATTGATCATAAGGGGAAGTTAAATTAGGATTAACTTTAGAAGATTCCAATAAATTCTTGAAAACCTTACCAGTAAAATGCATACCATCATCAGAGATCGAGATTTGTGGGATACCAAACCTATGGAGCATATTCTTCTAAATGAAGTTTGCTATAATGATAAATGACCAATACTTAATAACAACAACTTCTATCCACTTCATGTAATAATCTACACATATAATAATCTATGCCTTACTACTGGAGGTAGGAGAGATGGAACTAACAAAGTCAATCCTTCACATTTTGAAGGGCTCCAGTGGTTAGATCCACTACTATGATCCCTCCATACATGAGGACATACATCTCTCACATTGGCACTTAATAAAATAATGCATGAAGTGTTGAGTATCATACAAAATGATGGACCAAAAGTAGCCTATGAGCAGTAGCTTTATCATAGTTTGCTTCCTAGCATAGTGTTTACCACAGATTCCATAATGCACATGAGCCAAGACATCATCTTAGCATTCATCAAGAATACATCATCATACTAGGCCATCAAAGCATCACTTGTAGAAATTCTCTTTGATAACCAAGTAAGACATTACTTGGTGCCGAAATCATTAGATTTTACATTTGTAACATCTAAGAGAAATCATATGGACCACCAAGTAATTAAGGATATCTATGAATCACAAGTATTGATGTTTGCTCATCGATTGAAAATGACCTTACAAATGTGGTGATCTACAAATCCATCAAGAAGCACACCTTATTCCTTGTTGTCAATTTGTAACCATAATAGATTGTCTACCATCACATTCTTAGCTCCCTTGTAATTAATCATATGAAAGTCAAATTTCTACAAGAGAACTAGCCATTGTATCACATGCGGACTAACATATGGTTTGTTCATAAGAAACCAAATGATGCTATGATTGGTGTGAATGAAAATGTTTCATCCCAAAACATAATGTCTAAATTTTGTTAAGTACAAAAATAATTTTCATCAATTCTTTTTTGATGGTGGTGTAGTTTAATTAAGGCCCAAATGTTTTAGCTAGCATAGTGGATGTAGTAGGACCTCTTTTTCTCATCAAATTGCATTAGAACAACACCTAATGCAAATTCAAAAGCATCTATCATTATATGAAATGGTTGAGCCCAATTAGGACTCTACCACGTAGGAGTTTGGATTAGCCTTTTCTTTAGACATTGAAAGGCATTTTCATAGTCCTTGTTTCATAAGAACAAAACATCTTTCTTCATGAGCTTACATAAGGCTCTAACTATTCTAGAGTAATCTAACTATTCTATAGTAATCTTTAATAAAATGACAGTAATAACTAATGTGGCCTAGAAAAGATCGCACCTCTTTAACCATTATGGGTGTCTGCATCATATTTTTGATGATGTAGATCTTGTTATAATCAACTTCAATCCTCTTCTTTAAAACTCTATGGCCAAGAAAAATGCCCTTAGTTACCAGTATTTGGCTCTTTTTCCAATTTAGCTTTAAGATCACATAGCAACTATAGCGTAATATAGCTTCAAGCTAGTCCAAGGCTTTTTAGAATAATTTGACATAAGTGAAAAAGTCATCCATGATGATTTCCACACTCTTATAGATGTAATCCTAGAACATAGACATCACCAACTATTGGAATGTGAATGGTGCATTGCATAATCCAAAGGACATGTCCTTGAAGACAAAGATCCCCTATGAATAAATGATGGTAGCCTTGGATTGATCCTCTTGGCACTATATTGATTTGATTGTAACTAAAGTACCCATCAAAAAGGTTGTAGTACTCCTAGCTAGAGATATTGCTCAATATGTGGTCTACAAAGGATAATGAGAAATGGTCCTTAAAGGTGGTAGCATTTAGAAATCTTTAGTTGATACAGACTCTTCATTCATTTTCCTTTTTCAATGCAACTACAGTTGGACTCACCCACTCACTATCAAAGATGAAGTAATAAAACTAGCCTATAGAAGATGGAGAATTTCATATTTTATCACATCCCACATGTTTATATTGAGTCTATGTTATAGTATCCACTAAGATCTTACACTTAGGTCTATGTATGTATGGTGCTAACAAATTGAGGAATCAATTCTCATGAGTTTATTATGGGACCAGGCAAAGGTTATTCTCTACTTTTAAACTACACTTTTTAATTTGACCTTTTTTATGATCATCAAAAAGAAATTAAAGATAATGGAATGATCATCTATAAGGAAAAAATGGTTCAATCCATTAGGAAGTGGCTTGTGTTTAAGTAGTGATGTAGAAATGTCTTCGGAAAAATCAAGAGTACCTTAGAATTTAAGATTGTATTACACTACTATAGCTACCTTCACTATGTTTTCAACCTCTAAATTGGATGATTTGACATCAAATAAGGCAAGAGCATTGATTGGTCTCTTACAAACCTGATGTGTGGTTTTATTGGCTAAATGTTCTCAAGATAATTTATGTCTCTAATTGCATAGAGACACTTTGTGATACAGCAATTACAACCATGCTTACCACAAGACTAAGAAGGATTGCATGAGATCTTCTTGTAATGTATCTTCCCAGTTGCATTTTTCCTACTAATTTCAAGGTGGAGACTTTGGAAAACCAACCTAGCATCAATGGTGCTTAGTGAAGCTCTTTCCATGATAATAGGGAAGTTATCTCCCATCTTATTCTCTAGCTTAATCACCATGAAATCTACAAGGTGTGATCATCCCACCAAAGTAATCATCACATCACTAACCTATTCCATATGGTACATGTAGAATTGATGTGCCAGCTCTAATATGATGTTATTACTATTGAGATATGGAAGCCCCCAATCAAGGTATTATTATAATGAAATGATATTGACTCTTGAACTAGAATCACACCAAGCTAGGTAATGACCTTTTTTACCCATTTTTATCTCCACCATGAGGTTGTTGAGATTAGTCTTCTTTTGGGATAGATGACCTTTGTTACTACCCATGTGACCATCTTAGACATTGTGATTGTTGCAACACTACTACCATCAAGTGCCATCACATTCAAATAGCCATATAAATTTAAAGAACCCTCCCTTAAAGTGGGTATATTACTCTAAAATCATTTAGGGAATTGTACTTAAATTACAACTTCTATTTTGCTAGAAGGATTTTCTTCTTCACATGAGAAAGAGGTTAAAGTAGACCCAACCCCATAGTGCTCACGTCTACATTTACAAAAAAATATCCTATCATGAAATATCAAAATTTCCTCAACAACCAAGTTAACAGAAGCTTGGTAATATTACCTCACAACATACGTGAAAATAGGATCAACATAATGGGCAATATCACAAGATTTGGTTTACCTCAACTGCAATTAATTGGGGGTACCACCTTGCATGGAATTAGGTAACAAAAGCTATTATTAATGATGAGGAGCTTGTAAGGTAACATTACTAAAATAAGGATTTGGAGGAAACAACATTAGTTGTTGCATTGAAACATTTCATGAAGTAGCATCCCAAAGATTTAGAGTTGGCCATTGCTACTACTGCTACATGGCTTGTGGGTATTGTAACACCCTTCTTCCTACCTTTAGGATGAAGAGCATTATGTGCGTTAAAATGGATAACAAAGGTTGGTCATGGTAAAGTAATGAAATCGATTCATTCTAATGTAGCGAAAGGAAGTAAGGTTAAGCCATGACCAAGAAGAATAAGAGATTAAATGACTAGATAGATGAATATTTAGACAAGTAATAAGGATTTAAATTATAAGCATCCACTAAAGAAATCTTACATCAATAGCATTATAAATTTCACAATTATTTCTTCTTGAACATCTTACATGAGAAATATAATAAGTTCTCATTATCACTACATAATTCACAATTCATACAAGTCTACTATAAAAATCCAAGCATGTGAATCAAATTAATATACATCTACTTATTAAATAGCAACTGTAATTCCAAATAACATATAATTTTATCATGTGTTATGAACATCTCCAAGGTACCACATGTACTCCATGTTCTTCCTAGCCCAAAATACCTATACACAAAACAAAAATATGAGCTACCACTGAGTGAGTAACCTTAGCACCATCTTCTAGCTAAATCAAGGACAAGTCTCATGGGGGTTAGGTAGGTCATGATAACCTACAAAAAAATCTATGCAAAGCATATCCAAACATACAACCACTACAACATCCAAGATGATGCATCACAAACATGCCAAAAATCCAATGCCATGCATCTATCAATGCAAAGGATATCCAAACACACCACCATCACAAACATTCATCAAGAATGGGATCAATCCATTTGACCATTGCAATAGTCCAAAACAATCATTGATCCACTCCACCCATCAACCGAACAAATAAGGAGGCTAGCATGTATCACACTATGTCAATGTGTATAAAGTTTTCATGAATACCTTCCAATTCCAAATTAATGTTTTCAACAAAATATCAAATTACTATGTGCATTGGTTTATTATTATTCTTAATGAATCAAGGTGGTCCATGTGGATCCCCACTAAGATTTGAACCAAGGTGGTCCCTGTGGATCTCCACCAAGGTTTCCAAACATGTCAATGCTAGAGGTATCCCTATGGATACCCACCTCTAGTATTATGGAGGAACCAAACAAGACCAATGAGCCATGGATCACCCTCTCCTACTAGATGGGGCCTATAATGAGAGCCACACTGGTGCACTAACAGTGAGGGTCAATCATAAAAATCAACTCTAGGGGGCTTCATCTCCAACCAACCACAAACTTGGTGCTAGCTCCATCATCCAAGAAAATATCAAACAATCAAACCATGGCACCATCTAGCCATCTCACAATCATCAAAAGATGACAAACCAACATTGAAGGTGGAGTGACTCAATGTCATTTTTTAACATAATCCAACATAGGAACCATCAATTCAACATCTCATCTAGAATCCAAAAATTTAACATGTTCTGCAACAATTCCAAGATTAAGAAATTAGAATGTCCCAATAAATCTAATTGTCCAAGAATCCAACAAAATCCAAGTCAATAGATCAAAATCCTCCAAAATTTCAACACCCAATCACAAGACCAAACTCAACAAAATACAAGTTCCAAATGTGCAAAGATCACAATTAATTAAAATTCATATCCCTTCAACAATTTGTAATGGATAATATCCAACAAAAAATTCAAAAGAGATATATCATTGCCAAGGATCAAGATAAGAAAATGATACACATCTCCCAACAACTTCACGAGAATTCTACATCTCAAATAACATAATAGGCAAACTGAGCAGTCACAAATAAAACTTCCATAACTCACACATCTCTATAAATTTCTTCTTAATTAATGATTCAACTTAAAGCTAATATCCATACTTAGTTACTATAAAAATATTTAAATAATTAAATATTCATAGCAATAGATATTAGTCCAAAATTATAGGAAATCAGAAATAGAGATAGAATGAGTGACTAAAAGTAAATCTCATATAACTTTGTCAAATGATCCTCTTTTTAACTCCTTCCACTTTGGTTGGAAACATAACATCCACATCTAAGTATCATAAAAATTTTAGAAGAAAAAAAGCTACAGATATGAAGATATTAATAGATAAATCTCGGTATTAGATTTCCATGTAAATTTAGAGAAATTAAAACAACCCCCAAAGATGGAATCATACCTCTAAATACACATGCTAATTTCCAGTGCTTCCACTTGGATCTAGAAAGTATATATGTTGTAAGTATCATATTAAAATTTTAGAATTAGAGCTGCAATAAAACCAGAGATATATCCTTAACTCTAGGCCCTACTAAAATTACTATGATTCTGGATAGCATTGGAAAAACAACATGGCCTTATCTACAATGAATTATGATCTACTTTTTTTATCAAAGTTGTAGAAAATGTCTTAAGAAATTCAACAATAGGTAGATCACAACTAGATTCTAAATACAGTGAGAGATATGGACATTTTACCAAGCCCTATCTGAATCATCCTAAACCCTCAAAAGGCAAAGTTCATAGAAAGTACTTTAAATTAAGAAAAATCAACAAATCCAGCAATGAAAATTTACATTCAAAACATGGCAATAATACCCATCCAAAATATGCTAGATCTACAAGATTTTCCACCAATTAAAATGAAACTCAACCTTGATCTGTACAAAACCTGGTGAATAGAAACAACCATGAAAAGGGGGCCAAGATTACTTACTCAAAATGTTGCTAGCTTCTATTACTTGAATCTTTCCACATGCTCTCTAGAACAACAAGCTCCTCATACCTCTCCAACCTAGCAGACCTGCAACCAAGAGCTAAGAGACCAAGAATGCTTTGGGTTAAGAGAGTGTGTAGTACTTAAAGGCTTCTTCCCTACTCCATCTACCCCCAACCCATGTGACCCAGCTATCCTCTCTCATCTACCTCCAAGACCCATGTGACTCATCTACCTTTCTCCCCTTTAATCTAAGCAATAACCAAGTTAAAATTAAAATTATAAATTACATGAATAAAGCACATGTCATGCCATTATAGCCATCATAGCCATGCCATACCCATGTCATAGCCTTCATGAAAACCTACCACGACTCATTCACCTGATTAGTGCACACTAGTGATAGGTAAAAATCATTAATCATGCATAATGATAAAAATAAGTAAACATGAATAATAAAAATTTATCATGTGCTAAGTAAAATTAATCATGCATAAAAAATTAATATTAATATTTTTAACCATCCTCAACCATTCTACAACCTTTATTAAAATACAAGTTGTTATAGGTACACAACTTCCAAACAGTATGGTGGACCATAGAAGGGAGTCCTCCTTATTTACCTCTTAACAAACTCAGGATTCAAGGGCATCCTAGCTCATTTCATTTCACCTGTCATGTGAACCATGACTAGAAAGCATCACAAGTCATGAGGATCTACGCAATACTTGCAAGGACCCTCATCATTGGAGGATGAGGAAGCCTCATCCAAATCTTCTTTTACATCTTTAGAGGAAGAGAGCTTCTCCATATCCTTGCTCCTATACTTCTTTCTATGTTTCGATGGTACAACTACTTTTGCAACTTCAACTACTTTACCTTCAAGTTCCTTGAGGATAGTCATCCTTTTTTCATCCATTGCATCCCAAACATGGTCCACCTGGTGGGCCAATTCTGCCAAGGCCTATGAGTTTTAGCTTGATCACAAGCTAGGGCCTCCTTAGTAGAAGAAGGCTCAGTAGTATCTTCAATGATTTTTGCATCCTTTTTTGCTTATGGGATCACAGTTATAGTCCTCTAAAGAATGTCATTTTCTTCATTCATCCTCCATGCTAGTGATAAGGAGCACTTTGATTTGGGCCATGGAATTCTTATGTACCTAGCTCATTGTGTACATATCTACTTGCTCCCTTGCCTTCTACCTTAGGCCTTACATGATATGTATAAGTTACTCTCTTTAGCTAAATTCATGGTTTAAACAACAATGGATAGTTTTGAGATATCTCTCTATAGCGATGTCCATGATTCACAGACTCATTGCCTCCATCTAGCCATCTACTTCTAGATGTTGTAACTACGAGCATAGGTTTGGAATTTGATGTGGAAAATTTTAATCTTATCTTCCCATGCCTGAATTAACTTAGGTGGCAAGGATTTGTACCATGTTTTTTCTTGTTTGATAAAGATGTAGAGGAATAACTACAACTTCTGCCAATTGCTAATGATCCCTTCTAGATAACAAGCATTATTAAATGCCTACATATGAAGTTGAGAATTATCATTGGTATAACCTTTGTATAATGAAACATCATCCATGTTGATGTGTTTAAGTCTACTATCATGAACATGCTCCTTTGGAATGGAAACAACTTCATTAAGCTTATGGTAATCACCCCAGTCAAACAAGGGAGAACTATCATCACTAGATGACCCTGACAAATGAAGATGTTGGACCCTATAGAGGAGACCATCCTTATAGGTTCAAGTTGCATTAGAATTAATAGCCACCAACCATGGGCCTTCTTGGTGGAGTAGTCATTTATCTTTGATGTCTACTTGCTTGTCTTGCTCCTCATCTAAGTGATCAAATGAAAAGTCATAACAAACCTCCTCCTCCACCATTTGATCTTAGAGCTCTTATATCGGTTGAGGCTCATAATCACTAAAATATGGCTCTAGAATTACTTAGAAGATGTGAAATTACTATAGCCCAGCAATGATCAAGGTCTCTTTGAGATCTACTACTACAACTATGGTCAATTCTTGGTGAAATATCCATGAATGTCATGTCATCTCTCCTACTTGTCCTAATAATAAGTTAAGATAACCAATGGTAGAGTTGGGTCCTCCACATGTTCGATAATGACAATAGCCTTTTGTCATTTTGGTACTTCCATTAAGATCATTGGTGGACTCTTAACATCATCTACCATCTCATCTATGTTTAAAACCTGCACATAATACTAAGAAACATACACTAGGTTTGTATAAAAATAAAACTTAAGACTATACAAATATTTTCAAGAAATTCATCAACATCTTCCCTAGTAATGATGCCAATGATAAGGGTTTTACCAGTTTTGGACTAAAGAATATATCATTTGAATCATAGTGTGATCCAGTGATAAGCTTCAAAGACGATGTTGAGTAGATTGCCAAGAACACTCATATATGTCATTGAGTTCAAAGAGTATAAAATATATTATAATACATATGATACAATTCAATTCTATGTAATCTTGGAGAGAGAGAGAGAGAGAGAGAGAGGGAAAAAAAGTATTTATGATTTTATGTTTTATAATTTTTATGTATTTTATAGTTATAAAGAATAAAATGATTAGAAACACACATCCATTGCCATTAAACTTGGGGATAGGAGTAATGCTAACACATACTCACACATGTTGCAATCCCTTAAGGGATAGGTACAATACCACATACAAAATGTAATAAAATGGCTCTTAGTCATAACCTTGATGGCCTAATACCATGTCATACAGTTGTGACCTCCTTGTGTAAGGTTGAGTCATCACAGCTTATAAAAATGAGAATTAAATAAATATTTTTAAGGTTTTAATGTTTTATAATGTTTTTTGGTATTTGAATGTTTAAGGCATCAACAGTGCAAAAAATAAGAAAAAACCATAAGCTTTATTCATCATGCAAACACTGGACTTCACATTGACCAAGCGATTCTAGGATATGTAAGCAAGATAGCACTCTAACAAAGTCTAGCAACACTTGTGAAAGCAATGACTTAAAACATGTATAAATAGGGAAGGAAATTAACTTATCCAAGTTAAAAAAAGCTCTTCACACAACCCAAATGCCTCAAGTTCCAAAAATAACTAAGTAATAACTTGTTGTTGTGTGAGAACTCTACTTGGGTATTTATAGTTTTTGGATGGGAACGTAGAGGGTTCATTAGCGCTTGAACACCAATGGATGCTTCTTGATGCCATACAAGTCAACCTGGCTACACTATAGGTAAGGAGGACCAATCAAAACCATGCAAGGAATGTGTCATTACTCGTGTGCTAATGCAAGGGTTTCACTAGCACAGGGTAGTCAGCACACCCCACCCCCTCATCCCTCCCCCACCCTCCCCTCTCCTTCACACCCCCTTCCCCCTAGGTGACCTACAACCACAATTAACCACTTTTAGTCTAGGACAAGCCAAAACTCAAAGGTACATGCTAGAATGACCTCAAGACATCCAAATGAAGCTAAAATTATTCTAAAGAGCTTGGAGTTAGACATAAAAACTCAAAGTATGACATAAAAAGCAAGGACACATTGCAAATGACCAATAACCTCAATTGAACATGCTAGGCTACAAACACAAGATGCACAAAATACTTCCCTGAATCTAGGGCTTACAATTGATATATACATTACCACTAGATGCCTCATCATGAAGGGAGGTTAGTACTTGCTACTCTATCCTTTAGGAAGGTTGAGCTTTCTTAGAATGATCATAGTTTCAAGACAACTACATCAACTATGGTTGTTGATTAGAAGATAATTAAAACTTAAAATGTAGCAAGCCTACAAATTGTGAATTGTGAATTAGTGAAAAGTGCACATAAAAACTAGATCACGTGGTAAATAGAGTGTGGTGGTGCTATCCTACAATTATTTGGTTGATGACGGTGGTGGTGGATAGGATTCTTGACATTTTTGGAATCTTGGTTGTCTCTTGGACTTACCATCTTGCTCTAATTAGTTGGTTGGTAATAGGATTCTTACTATCATATGTTGACCATTGTCCTAGCTTACTAGCTTCCTTGCTATCTATATTAATTGAATTTCATATGATATATTCCTACTCAGTCATGTTTGGACAAATCCCTCTTTCATCTTTTATATGTAAACTTGGAGGTTTTAGTGAATCAAGTGATTGCTTGAGGAGTATGGAGTGGTAGCTTATCTAAGACCTAGCCTTGTGGTCTATTTAGAGTTTTTTATTCTTATTATTGATGAATTGTTATTCTTTGCGTAATTATGACTTGTAATTTCTTGATTAATTCAGGTTATAGGACTTGTAGACTTTTAGTTGTTGATAAGCTTTTGTGCTATTCTTTTTGGATTTCTAGACATATTGGCTAATAACTAGTTATATGGTAATTGTTTAAAAATAGCCTCATTAAGCTTACTTTTTTAGTATTTATATTTTCCTTTTTATTTACCATGTTTAACTTTCATTTTTACCTCCTAAGGTTTGAGGTGTTACATGCTCCCCCCACTACCTTCCTTCCACAACCTTAACCCTAACCCTTCTACCCTCTTCCAACATTTTTGCTTCTAGAGCATGTCCCACCCGTCCCTTGCTTCCTTCTTGACCATCTAATCCTAGCAATGTTCCCCTCCTACTAGGTTTTTCTTATTCTCATGAATGCATAGATGATCGTGCCTTCAAACATTGTTGACTAGGCACCCATTACAAACAATTTTGGATCTTTGATAACAGCATCAACTCCTTTGCCAATTTTGGATCAGCTAGACATTTGCACTTCATCTTCATCTTGATGATGCCCATGCTTATGAGAATTATCACGAGCTACATCCCACAAAACTTTGGAAAGGAGATATGCTAAACCTAGTGCCTTTCTCTTGGTTTCCCTACTACTAGCCCTCACCTCTCATTGGCTTCATCATTGCCTCCTATCTAATGTCGCATGCTTCTTATTATTTGTCCCACCACAATAATACTACTACTCACTTCCACAACAATGTTGACTATAGCTGCCATATCAATCGCTAGGTTTGCTTGTGAGCTCTTTGCCTAATATTTTGGTTGTCACACTTATGATCTTTTTTCTAAGTTAGGCCTTTAGTTGGTGTCTTTTTTTTTAAGGGATTAATCATTTTGCCTACATGCTTCTACGCTAGCAACATAGCAGTTGCATGAAAAGTGCAAAGGCGTATCCATACTAGGCTTTGAACCCAATGTTTTGTGGTATCTTTTGTTAATATAATAACTTTTAAGTTTAAACTTAAATTAATAAAATAAAGGATAAAAATCAACCATAATGATGAATGTATAACAACCATGGAATAAAAGACATCTGTTGGTGCTAATTGCATGGCAAAGGTTATCTTTGGCCTCATTAGGGGGGTGTCGGACCCCGAAAAGAAGTTTTATTGAAATTAAAGGTGCATCAATTACAACAACTTGAATAAGTCATAGGGTTAAGGGAAGGGGAAAACTGAGAGCATCATGAATGACACTCGAGAAACACCTTAGAAATAAACTAGTATTAGGGGAGGTACCCCTAGTTGGGGCACAACCAAATGTTCGCACAAACTAGCTTTTTACAAAATAGAATGACATAGAATTAGATGAGGCAAAGAGCTCTCAATTAAGGATAGAGGGAATGCCAATGGTGAATCCACATAATAAAAGGAAAAACTTCCTTGCAGAGATTACTGATGCTAAGTGTAACTGAAACACATAGGTCTTTCCCATAGCTGCAGGAGATGAACCAATTGATGATTGTCCAGATTGAACTTGGATGCTTGAGATGTGAGTTGAAAATAGGTGAGGC